>JAUKPT010000562.1:0-19180 GCA_032273505.1 Nanomia bijuga
AGCAACTGATTTCGTAAAGTACTAACCCTAAGGAACACAAAAAATGCAAAATTGGATAGAACACAAAATGTTCGCACGGCCCCCCTTCTCCCACGGGTCTAAATGCGAACTGCGTGTTTCACAAAGTTATGAGAAAGTAGAGGAAATAGAAATGTATAATATTCTCAAAATCAGATCGGAAACACATTGAAGAATTCGGATAAGGGTAAAATAAAAATCGGAAATATTAAGCGATTAAAGCATATATATTAGTTACAAAAAGGGGGACATAGAAATTATAGTTATAAAAAGGGTTAACGGATATTTAGATTTCATTTAAGTAATAAAAAGAGAAAGGACAGGCATTTGAAATGCATTTTTTGTATTCTTTAATTACAATTCACTATTCAAATGTATAGCTTCAAAAAAGTTCGATGACGTAGGTATAACTGCGTCCTTTATAAAAGATATGGACACATGAGGTTTTCCGAAATTTGTTAATTTTCTTTTTTAACTTTTGTGAGAATACAAGTCCGTTATCCGGTAAAACTAAATATGGGTTTTATGGATGTATAATTTAAACTGGATATCCACCTAGGAAAGTCACCCACACAAGTACATGCTGTTTAAACACTTTAATTTCGTCATATCTAAACGACAAACCCGGACTTAAGAAATCAATGGAGTCTTATTCAAACGAATAACTTGTTCGGTCATTTTTCAAAGATGCTCAAACAATGGTCATCGAAAAGCAACTTGGAACTCGCACCTGGAACATACACAGAGCTTGTTAAGTGTAACTTATGAGTCGTGAAACGGAGTAAAAAGTTTTCGATAAAAATGAAATATTTTACTCTTCGTATACATTTGATAATTATCAGTATGTGAGGTAAAAAAATAGCGGTCCCTCTCTGATCTTTAATAAATTCATAGGAGGTTTTCCGAAACAAGTTAATTTGCTATTTAATTTTCGTATTTCTCATGCAAATTAAAATCCGTTACCCGGGAAAATGAAATATGGGTTCAAGGATGTTATATGCAAACTGGATATCCACTAGGAAAACATCTCACCCGTTTATACGATGGAAGGACCTTTTATCTTCACGACAAGCCCTTACTACCTTACTATCGGACTGATTGATGTGAGCAATTGTAATAAGGAATGATGCATGTTAGTTCTCACGTTCCAATACAATGGTGTTCCGACCTGAAGCAGGTGGCAATGTCCGGTACAGTGTTTGTCTGTTCGTCTGTTGTCCGTCGAAATGATCAGTCATCGAGAACTCTTCTCGTGAAGGAAAGCAGAAACTGATTACACTACAAACGGAGTGATGGAATGGTATGTAATATCCCACGATGGTCAGTCTGATTATATGGGGAAATTGTATGTTTCATTGTTCCTTTTAGCAGTGCAATCAACCTTAAAAGTAGAAGTTTGTTTCTAATTGTCCGATAGAAATATGTAACCGACAGAACAAAGTTCTTCGTCTATTAAAAGTTCAACATAGAAAGCCTTAACCCACCTTACCTGAACCCGCTGATCCCCATTTTAGACACGGGCATTAGAAACATTACTTTGAAAGCTTCTGAAAGAAAGATTTCATATGAAATATTGTTATATATCCTCAGAAAAGTAAACATCCCTTGGACAACCTAGCGGAACAACTTAGGATTAGTCCATCACTATAAGAACCCATTACACTTTACCAAAACGGATCAACACATTAATCAACATGGATTGACCAAACAATCAGAGATAGAATTTAGATAGAAACTAGATAATCCATCTAAGTCGGGTTTTCCGAATAATAAGGCAAACAACATTCAGAATATCATTACATCATATACGCCGATATTGACGGCCCGGAAGATCCATATTAATGAGTATTTCTTTCTTGGAAAGTAGTTACATAAATGATTGTGAAATAAAAACATTCTCATATCCTGTACATCTAAACGAGAATCGAGATTCGACTGTAAGATCTAATGAGATATGGAAAGAGGTGTTTGTTGACTGGACAAAAATGTAAATCAAATTAATAGTTTAATTGGGATTTTTTTTCCGAATTTATCAGACGATAATAAGTGCAACAGGATCTTTAATAGTGACATTTTTGGAAAATAGGTCGATTGGTCTGTAATTTGTTAAAAAGGCACTTTATTTCTTTTTGATTTATGGGCATACTCCACCATCCGAAAATATTTTTAACCAATATTTAGAGCAATCAGAAAACATTTGTTCCGTTTCAACAATACATTTATTTGAAAATCTGTTAATACAGGGTTCTAAATCAAATAGAAAACTAGAAGATTAGGTAAGAAAATTCATAAATTTCCATCGTTGTTACCTCTTAACATGAAATGAATGATAAAAACCAGTCCACTCCAAAAACACGTCAAAAACACAGCACCTGATTAGTAAATGCAGTGAAATTAAAACGGAAACAACATGCGCATTTCGAGCATTCATCAGAAGTTCGTGAAGAAGCCAACGGAACTTTAAGTTGGCCAAGTATTTCACTAAATCAAGTGTCAAAAACCAAAAGCTCATTAAGAGATGAAAAGTGAAACCAGAGCACTTGAAGATTAACAAGATTTAATCAGTTATATTGGATAGATATTTATCTGATGAGAACTCAAACAGAATTGGCATACATGGCATCGCATACTTCAATATCGTTTTATTCAATCGCCAAAGGCAATTTTCGTGATCTGTTTTTCCATGGGAATATGTTATACAACTGGGGAACAGAAAGAAAAAATAATGAGTAATAGAACGACAAGAAAATGTATGAAATAGAACTAAAGGATCTAAATCCACCAATTGATTTTCTTATAGCCAAGGCCAAGTTGATGCAGGAATTCAGTTATATAATAGGGACCTGGGCAAATTTATCTTACACCAGATGAGGGGAATTTTCGTGAACCTTGGTACACGTGTTAGGCAAAGATTGTATAGCAAGAATTATGAAATATTGTTGCTACTTCAATTTTTATTTTCGTGGAAGTAAAAGAGAAGAAATAAGCAAATTTCGTCGAAAAATTCATCTCGCAAATATTTCTTCCCTTTAAGGTATGTCTACCAAGAATCCAGAGTTTCTCCGATTTTCCGAGAATTTCCATTGCACCTTCCAATATTCCGACCTGCATTATAGTGTTTGACACCGCTTTTTCACCCGCCCGAAAAAGCTTAATAAAAAGGAAATAAATTTCCTTAGAAAAGGAAAAAATGCAATATTTCTTTATATCCACAACAACTGTTTCTTTAAGACAAGCCTTTTAAATATTGTAAAAGATATGGTACTATCTCCCCTCGATTTCAAAAAGGGGTCTAGACTTCCTGTTCACCAACCAGCAAAGTATTTCAACTATTGACTCCACAAGATATGGATACGTCAATTCATTATCCCACCTTTTAAATCCCTTTTCCACTATTACTTCATACCGATGTATCAATTTCAGAAATATCGGATAGCAACTTCCTTATTTCTAATTCCATTTTCCTCTTTGATAAGAAAAATCAAATATGGTACGCACTAATGTTTAGAAGTCCATTTCCCGTTCTTTAAAACCCGCAATTTCTAAACGTCATCTGCATACAATAGATAAATAAAACAAAATAATTCATTACAGTCAATTTAATGTGTTTATATTTATCTAGATTTCTTAAATCGAGCAAACCCCATTCAAAGCGGGAAATATTATCAGTTTGTTTAACGTTTAAAGTGTTTCTTCTTATACGTTTTGTTTAGGGAGCATTACCCTTTGACGTCAAACAGTGTACAATTAATGAGGCTGAGATGCGTGTTCATTTCTATGCACAAATGTAAATATTGTCCCCTTGACGTCAGCAGTTTTCGTTCTACATGTCAACTGGATTAGGGAGTGACGAGCAGGTATGGGGTCAAATCAGCGTAAAGTAATATGAAATTCTTTACATTGATTTGATATTAATCAGTTATTTACATATGAATCCCATATATTCCCGGAAGTATAAATGATATCAGAAAGATTTTACGAGAAATTTGTAGCATGAAATTTAGGCTCATTCAGGTAAAGTAAAGTAAAATAAAAAGTTTAATGATCAAGATATCCACTTCTAATCAATCTCTGTCCTGAAAATCAAAATTCTTCTTTTAGTAAAACGATATCGATATGATTTATGATCAGCGGGATTCCTAAAGCAGGGATCAGAAAACTAGACCATATAAGATAAGAACATTTATAAGGCAACACGGAGAAAGATTTTCGTATTTGTCCAATATATCAAAATTGGTATAAAAACGTTTATAGACTCCATTGAAATCAGATCATGCATAAAAAATGCTAGTATAGCTTTAAGTTATTCAGAATCTATTTCAAAAATAAGTGCCATCATGATCAGCTAGGGCCAGCTAGGGCCCAATATGTCACCGACACATTTCTAAAATATGGGGAAAAGTCTTGATCTCGACACTTCAGACACGCAATCTTTGATCAATTAGTAAACAGTAGAGTTAAAAAAAAGAAATTTATCAAAAACTAAGGGAGAAAACGACATTTAAATTTACTTTTTTATAAGGATGGGAAGATCGTCATAAAATCTTAACAAAATGGCATATGTCTATCATTGTTTGTCCTTCCGTTATCTTAAAAAGAAGACAATTTCAACTCATCATTCGTAAAACTAAGAGACTAAAGGACGATTTTACAGTAATTGATGGCTACTAAAAATTAATACATCTATTAATTTTACAATTAAAGTATCATTTAGGTATTTACGATGAAAAAAGCATAGTTGTTGAATAAAAAAGATTCATTATAATGCTATTTGACAAGATATATTACCTGTAGATATGTATAAAAAAGGCTAGACATAATGTAATTATCATTAATATGAAATAAAAATATAAAGATAGAATTACGGTTAAAACATTTAAAAAAACAACAACAAGATAAGTTATTTCGGTAAAATTTTGTCAGAAGAAAGTAGTCCATGGTCACTACATTCAACCAAAAGAAGAGCTTAAAAAAAGTAAAGTCGATCAAGCTACTGGCGGTCAAAGACTAGTATCCTATACTATCATTAAAAGGTTCTGAAAGTTAGGGATTCTACAGATTGATAGAACTTGAATTATGAGATTCTTATCGGTGACATATTGGTCCATATCTTAAGCTGGCCATGGTGCCATAAAACGGTGCCATGGAAACCAAATAGGGACTATTTCTTTACCTTTTTAGAAAAGAATTCGCTAAATGAAGACTACCTTTCATCGCTATATCAAAGTTACTAGTATGACGTCATGTCGCATGAAAGCCTCTTACACCACATCTGTAAGGAATTTTATCTCGTCAATGTGGAAAGTTCTCGTCAATTAGCTCGTCAGATAATCCTCTAATCCAACCACCTCTTCAGTATATCGCAACCATAATGAAAATGACAAACATTGCGTTCATCTTTGGGACAGAGGTTTACAATTAGAATCGAAAAAACTTAAAACATTAACCTCATATCAATTATAAGCACTTTTACCAAAACTGATTGGGAGGCTTCCGGTGAATTATAGAATAAGATTCTTCTCTTTTAGTAGGTCATGGTCATTGACGTCTTATGTAAAAAAACTATCCACCAAAATCAAAGGTCATAGTGTATCCTAACTTCAAATGTTTTAGAAGTCCATTTCCCGTTCTTTATTAAAACCTGCAATTGCAATCATCTCCGCGAAATTGTTAAATTATGTCAGTTTATTAAGTGCTGCATGATCTTATTGGAAAAGTCATCTTCAAAAATTGATTCCTAAAATTCCAGAAAAGCGATATTGGTTTATTTTTCCGCAAAGATAGGGTCTTTGAATGCGAACCAACTTAAAGAAAAGTAAGGTGACTAGAAAATTGACACGATCAAAAAAGGTGTAAGATTGTAGGTAATTGTAATTGTAAAGATCTCAGACAAACTAACTTGTATGCAAATAAGCGTTCATTAGTCCAACTTAAGCATATCTAAGTCGTTATAATGAGTTTAATCCGTGTCCTGTAAACAATCATTTTAAGGCAACTAACAAAAGACATATTTTCAAGTGCTCCTCCTTGACTTATCTAAGATCAAAAGAAAAACGAACATTTATCAAGCAACAACGTGTCTCCCTCGCCCCATCCTTTCAAACTAATCCTTGTTTCTACGCATGCAATGACCTTTTTCCGCAAGGGGTGGGTCAACCGAAGAATTATCTATTAGACAAGCATTTCTCTAATGAGCCAAAACTCCTCCTGTTGCAAAACATAAGGCGTGACAAGTGTTTACATGCCATCACTACCGAAAGATAGACAATAAGTCCATTCAATCTAATAGTGTATAAAAGTCCAAGCTATGAATTAGGGCTCGAGGAACAACTAACAAATTGTTCTGTGAGTTTTGATTTCTTCGTATTTATGTAACCCTAAAATCTAAGGTTGAAAATTTCGCAAAAAGAATCCTTAGCTAGAGCTTTTTCGTTGTTGAACACTTTCGAGAAAAGTAAATTCCTGCAAATTCGCAAAAAATACTCAATGATAATGGACCATATTTACCTTTGATATGAGTAATTTTGTCTTTCAAGTTATTTATTGGTTCAATGTTTATGTTAATAGTTTGAAGCATCCAAAACTTGCTCTTTTCCATAAAGTAAACATTTAAGTATAAACATTGAAGAGGGACGAAAAATGGGTAACCCAAATCAACAGGATATCCCTGTAGTGATGAAAAGATCAATCCCTTACGATACATTTCCTGCATGTTTACAATAAGAGATTCGACTTTGAAGTATTTTAAAAGCCGAACTGTATGAATCAATACTATGATGTGATCGTATTGTACCTCATGAGAAATTGACGACAGCTTTTTGATTTTTCCTGAAGATGATTCTTGTATACATCCAAAGCACAAACTTAGATCAATACTTCCAAATCAAATAATGAATAATATGTGAAAATAAGTAAGAAACTTATGAAAATTGCAATTTTTGTTGATTGGTCCGCACTCCGCAGACAAATAGCAAGTGCTAAATCTAATCGCAAAATTTTTACGAGGTAACATTTTGCCGAGCGTCTAAAAATTGCAATGCCTAGGCAAATAAATGAATAGATAGAAAATAAAATAACAAAATGAATGAGTTTGTAAAATTTTCATCATTATAATTAGTATTTTATCACATATAAACTATTCTCACAATAATTCAGGGAACGTGAACGCAACGTGTTATTTCCCTCGTGTATATCCTTTTGCACGTGGTATTACAACAAACATACGAACAGTTACAAATGACAAATATTCCATTTATTTGTGAGTTGTAATTACTGCCATGCAATGGAAAGCACGAATGAAACAAATGAAAAAATGTCGGAAGAAAAATGGAATATTTGAAATATGATGTATGGCTTTCATAAGGTCATCAAATTAGTGAAATCGTTATACGAAATTGAAAAGCATTGAGCTAAAAAAGAGCCTCTTTTGTACAAGTAAGTCGACAAAAAACAAAATACAGCCCAGAAAAAAGTGATAGTTAAAGGTGAAAGTGAAATATAAAAATCTCTTAAAAAACAAGTTTATTCTGCAGCACCGTAATGTTCCTGAATACTATGGCCACGGCCAGAGTATCAAAACCAGAAAATTCAAACAATTTTAAAATTATCCTTGAATTTTTGAGAATCACAAAAGAATTAACCATTGCTTATACAGTTGATGCAAAAACTCAGACGACTTCTTATGGAAGAACAAAAAATATTTTTAAAACACGTAAAATTCTGTGAGAATATGCTGTCAAAAAAATGTTTGGATTTTCTAAGCTTATCATTGGCCATGCATTTCAAGGACTTATTAAAAAAGATGAGTCTCTAAATGAGTAGCTTACGAGCTTGTGATGTATAGATACAGAGAGTGATTGATTTGTGATTATTGAGTAACAAGATGTCTGAACACATATTTGGTAAACAAGAGTAACAACGAGATATTGAATTGGTACGAATCAGTGAAGGTATTGTGTTGCCAAATACACAGCAGTTTAATGACGTCGAATGCGGTAACGAGTTGAAAATAAACAACCACAAGGATTGAAAAGAAATTTCATCAGGTTTTTGTTCTTTTATATTGGAACACTCAAAATATTGAAAACCACAATTAATTGATAAGTCTCACATAAAATTTCAATGCTTTAAGATATATATTGGAACTATACTTTTCAATACGAAACTTTAATACTTTAATACTTCCATCATTATTCTCGAAGAAATGGAAAAATGCTTTCGGTTGACTATGGGTTACATATGGAAAGAGTCATAAGATTGCTCTTATATCATCTTCTGCCCCCCACCCCTCACACACACACACTTATGAATCCTGGTGCTGTTATCGCATGAGATAAACAAGATAGTGTGAACTGATATCTTTCAAAATGTTTGTCTTGTGGTGAAATGATGTTGACAATATTGCAAAAACAACAGTTCATTTAGAATAAAAGAGGACTGTTTTTTTTTCATTTTTAAAACTGAAAAGTTAGCTAACAAATCTAAGGTCTCACAAAAGATAGACTTAATGGAGAGCAAATGTTTCGGAAACAAACTTCTAAAAACTCTAGATGATCCTAAGCTAATAATGTAGTCAACGATGCAATAAGATCTCCAAAGTGTTATTATAAAATGAGAATATCTTTTCTGTGCGAGTGCGACATTGAAAATGTGTTTCTTCATTTTTTCTCCATGCGCACATCCTGCATCACAGTACGGAAATAAATAAATATTCCAACAACTTCTCATGAGGAAACCTGAGCAATATAAGTTGACCGTGAGAAAAAGGTACATTACGGTAACACCATCTTCAAATTAATCATTCGAGGGGAAATGTGCTCCTTTTGTGAGATGACCTTCTCGAAATATATCATGGAGTAGTGATTATGAAATAAATAGAATCAGCTGCAATCAAAAGAAAGTTCTTTTTTTTAAAAAAAGTAAGTTAATGAACGATTTGGTCTCGAATTCAGTTCTAATTCATCACTGTGTTCATTTGAGTATTTTTCTTTCAAATAATTGACGAGAAAAATTTGGTCAATGATTTTAAAAGAAATGGATATTTTTACTGTAAATATTATTGGAAAATGCTTAAAAGAAAAATAAAATCTAACCGTTTGCAATGGTTTTGTGTCTACGTAAAGATCTATCAAAATAATGTTAAAAATAATAAGTTACATTTCAGAAATAATAACAGGACTAACAGCCAAAATGTATCTGAACAGATGAAACAAAAAAAATTAAGTAACATTTTAACAGCTAAAACCTGTTATAAATTGCGGATTCAATTTATCGATGGCTTCATATTCCAATACAGTCATTGTTCGAGACAATTGAAATCCCACATGCTTATGATACAAGAACAATTTTAGGATTTTTTTTAGCGGAAATTATCCAATTGCGTCACCATTCTTGGTAAAAACATAATGTGACGATGTCACAGTTATTAACCATCAGTTAAATTTTACACATTTTAAGATTGATCTAAAATAATAGTCATTCCACTGAAGACGAGTGTAATTAGACATAAAGATAGTTTGTAGAAATAACGTAACACTGTCGCCATATATCTCCTACAAGCATCTTAATTAGAATAACTCTCGCCTTTTTCTTTTTGAAATGTTCACTAGAGGGATGTTATATTGGGTTAATGTATGTAACATTTACAAAGGTATGATACTTGTGGTAATGAATACCACCTTTTTTGCTGATAATTAGACATTATACGTACATCAAAGAAGAACTGATTTAAATCTCATAATTTTAAAATTCTTAACCCACCTATATAGTGTATGATTGAAGAGGGACGGATCATTTCATTTTACATATCTTGATCTATTTTATCGGAATTTGATATTTTAAAAATAGTGGTATTTCATGTGGTACATCTAATTAGCGGTGGTTATGTCAAATTCATTGGTTATCAATTTGCTTTGATGTCTTGTTTGGCACAAACAAATCATTATGCTTATCGTCATTCTTGATTTCTCAAATATTTGTGAAATAATGATTTATTTACGTTGCTTTGCGTCAAGGCGTGTGTTGCATGTTTTGGAGCTCAATCCTGTTTCATCATCAGAGGATTAAAATTTTCAAGGTTTTCACCAAAATTTATTCAATTCAAAAGCTTGCCAACTAGAAACTGGGTATGCCAAACAAATCTTAACTAGCATTTCAATAAACAAATAACTTAACTAAATTCTTAAAAAATCAATTTGCTTTAGAATAGTATCAAAATATATTAACAGCTTTTGATGACTGATTGGTTTCATGAGATGAGAGTAATTAGTCAAAAAATGAAATTAGTTAGGTTGTCCAAAATTAGGTATTCATAAATTTCATTTCTTACTGCTTTTTCTCTTCTGTAGGAGGGGGTTAATTTTCAAAATATTAACCCCCAAATTATTTTGAGTGACTCCCTCATTCATTTTATCGAAATTTGACAAGTAGAGACCCCTCTTCTTTGAATATTAAAAAGCTTTTTAATCGTAATGCAACTCTCTTTTGAAAACGAATGCTCTTTGCGGGTTAAAACAATAATTATCAACAAAATACCTTAAAGTACACTACAAGATGCATTCTTTACATAGCTTTTTGGATAAGAATATAAAACAAAATCCCACCGCTCTATTTGATCCCCCAATATTCCTATTTTATAAAAAAATCCCTCCAATTGAATTTTTTTACGTGAAGTATACCCATGCTTGTTAGACCCTGTTGTTATTAGACCGCACCTGCAATTAACACCTACTAGAAAGTTGTTTCCAATGCCAAATTATCAATATATTCTCATGACATTTGGGAATATTTAAATTCGATGTGGTCAAAAATGTATCGTTTTCTAAAGAAAAAGTCGCAGTACAAATTTCAAGAATAAGTTTCATAACTCGATGAAATGAGTTTGAAGATAATAAAGAATTAGGCGGAACAAAATGGTAGATATCATCTTTCAATTGGCGACACTTTTCATGAATTTTACTAACACAAACCATCTAATGAAATTTTCACCTAATCTTAATTGTATTAATTAAGATGCAAATCTAATAAGCGCTTTGCATATATCGATGATTGTTTGTGTCAAGATTTGAAATGCCATTGCTTGAATATGACAACGAAAATTTAGACGACTTGGAGTTTTCTGGGTTATTCAATAAAATTAACTAAAATGACAATATGAAAGTAATAGCAGTAAAAATGGGAACTGATGTGAACAAATGGGCTGTAGTTCAATCTTTTTTTAGCGTCAAAAAACACCATGCATTTAAAAATGTAATTTTACCTTTAAAATATATTTCTAATAAGAGGTAATTTAGGAAAAAAAGTCGAAAGATTAGAACCGGCAACTTATTCTGGTCTCAAAAGTGTCCACTGTAAGGTCTTATAGTATATATAACAAATACAGAAATTAAACAAGTGTTCCAATCTGTAAGCTATTTTGCATTTATTCCTTGTGGGACCTTGGTGTACAAAACGAAACGTTAAATGTTTTGAAAAAGGTAAACAAAAAGTAGGGATCTCTTTCTGGGTTCCATGCCTCGTAGCATTTAGACGACTTGGGAGTTTTCTGGGTTATAGCGCATACACTGCTGAATTCATATTAATAACGAAAATAAAGAAATCTCAGCAACGACAACATTTCGGTTTTTAGCAAATGTCGATGATGTTGCAAGCATTTCCTTGGACCATGACGATGTACAGACTGACCTTGGTAACCATGGACACCTTAAGATAGGGTCCAATATGTAACCGACAAGAATCTCATAACTCAAGTTCTATCAATCTGTAGAATGCCTAACTTTTAGAACCTTTTAATGATATTATAGGATTTGAATGAATGATATTTGGTGGTAATAATGAGGTAATACGAAATATATTTTGGCCTCCAGTGTATTAGTCGATTTTACTTTTTTAAAGCTCTACTTTTGGTAGAATGTAGTGAATATGGACTTCTTACTTCTGAGAGAATTTTACCGAAACAACTCATCTAGGTATGAAGGAAAAATCTTTTAGAGATTTTCCAAGTTTTTGACCGCATTGCTATTTTTACACTTGATGTATATATGAAAACTAAATGGACTAAATGTTGTATTAAATATTGTCTTGTCCAACGTTTTTAAGTAACGATAATTAGATTGTGTCTACCCCTTTATATATACCTACCGGTTATAGATCTTGTCAAAAAGCATTATAATACATCTGTAAAAATCTTTTTTACTCGACAATAAGTCTATTTTACATCGTACATACCTAAATGATACTTTGATCCAGGGGAGGGGGTGTAGTTGATCCACGGAACCCATGAGACTAACTGCAGTTTCTGGAAAATAACATTAGAGACATCCATCACCACACTTAGTATCCACTAGACTAACTGCAATTAATCTCAATCACCTTTTACACCACCCCTTTTAGCTTATTCTGGATGCTGTGGATTAGCGTAAATGCCATCAGACTTCACACTGTAGTCTGTAGACTGTTAAGTAGTGGATCGTGATATAATTCGACAATCAATAGCAGATGGTTGGTCGCATTGTGTCACATGGATGTCGAATAATTTAGAAAATTGCTGAATTTAGTCAAATTTTGTCGAATCATGAGTTTAGTCGAATTTGCTCAAAAATTTCCCAAATGAACTAACTGGGACCACCAGGTACTAACCTCATGGGTCCCGCGGACCTATTACATACCCCCCTGTTTTAATTGTAAAATAAATAGATGTATTAATTTTGAGTAGTCATTAATTAATTGAAAAAAACTATAATGTAAAATAAGGCTAATGTAAAATCTTTATTTGCCCCTTAGTCCCTAAGTTTTTAAAAAGATGAGTTGAAATTGTATTTTTTAAAGATAAGTTTTTTCCAATCCATTATTCTAGAAATATGTAGGTGACATATTAGGCTCTATTTTAAGCTGGCCAAGGGCTAATATATCTCAACTCTCCACTCTACAATTAAGTTTCCTATAAAAGCGAACTTTTCAACTTCTGAAAAGAACATCATCGTGTACTATTGGAGCTGGGAATACATTCTACCAATTGAGACTGAAATTTATTTACGAAAATTTCATTTAAAATACATAATGACACTGTTCTCATTGCCCCAGTGAAATTTATCCCGGTGACTACCCCCGGTGAGAAGATATGTCTAAAATTATCATCCCAGTGAGCCTTTAAGAATTGTTTCCAACCCCGGTCAAATTTTGAAAATAAGCTCACTCTATACTTGACCCTAGTGAATAATTATCTTGATCAAAGAAACATCCCGCACAGAATTCCAACCCAAATTACGACCCCGGTTTCCTTGTAAAATATTTTGCACCCCCTATTGTTTTGTTTTTTTTACTTTTATCCTTACTTTGATTACTCTTCTGCAATACTTTAAAGATCTTTATTCAGTGTCAGTTGCGTCGCATATCAAATCATATCATGTAGTATGATCCTTCGTATTATGTATCTGGAATAGTCAAGCTATTACTTTCAGGCAGATGTGATACAATCTTATCGTTCGCCTCGATATTTCCTTTGAGTGGCTAATTCAACTACCTGTCTAGTCACGATTTCAAGAAATGGGCTTCAGTTCAAAATTTAAGCGATAAAATATTACATGCTTAAATATGTTTAGAAGATCTTCTATACTGTTTGCATATTGAGCTGCCTACCATGTAATGTATTATTTCAGGCTATAATACTCAAATACGCTATCAATTTTAAGAGAAAATCCCAACATGGCGCGGCGTTCCCCACGTGTTTAAAATCTATCCAGAGCCCCCTTTTCAAAATCATTTTTATGTTATCTTCAAATCATAAGTAATTCTACATGACCCATAATCTCTTCATTCTGACGTCATCGAATTAAAATAATTAAGATGCACTTAAGACTGAGTGACTGACATTGGAGGACTAATTATCAATCTTATTTCGCATTACGCCGTGGTTAACCGAACATTTACTTTGTTTTTGAGCGTGAACTCGATCGATTCATTACTCCGTTGTTGAGTAATTCCAACATTTTAACCTTTGTCTTTTCAACTGTATCGAGTTGTTTATGACGCGTGTTTTTGAAGCTTTGTTCATATCGAGGGCAAACAGGTTCAAAAATTATGTCAAAGATTTTTGGGATTTTGGCATTTTTTTTCGGGATTTTGAGATTTTTGCAGGATTTTTTGCGGGGTTTTCCTCAAAGTGTCAAAGATATTTTTGACCTGTTTGTCTCTTGTTTCACAACTCATTGTGCAATGCAACTCATTGAAATACCCCCTTCTCCAAAAGAATTCAATTTGATAACCACTTAAAGCCCACCATCAACTAATTTATGGTATGTTTCGAATGGTGGTAGTTTTATAACTGATAGTCCTAAGACTAAATCTAAGTCTATATAAGAGCATTTTTATCGTTTCCACGATTCTAACACTTTTTCTATGTATATGTAATGCAAGCTATAGAAAAGAAAAAAGTTCAATTAGTTCTTTAACGTTGTGCTCGTAAAGTCATTAGTGACTTAGGATAAGTCTAAACCACAAGATAATTGGAACGCATCTTGCCCGTATCAGAGGATATGAGATAGATAATAGAATTCTTAAAGCATGCCAATTACGGTAACGATAATTCAGCGTGTTGAATGAATGGTCCCTTCCAAAGCTGCTATAGTAGGCTATGGTCCTTTCAGTTTATGCTCGAGCACGCTCGAAGAGATTATAATGGTCCCTTCAGTAGAATATCCAATTTAAATATAGTTATATGCATTATAGTTAGCAAGGAATAATTTTAGATGCCAGCTCGTCAAAAGGTAAATGTATGACATAGCAACTCAGCTTAAAATGACCATTTGACCTAGAAATGTTTATATATAACTAAACGCCAACGCGCGTATGAGACCAAATTAAACAAAATAGAATGGATTCAGTAGATATTGATCTGTACTTTATCATTTGTTATCGTACCAAAATGTATTCATTCACTCAAGTGTTGGTCGAGTTGAAATAACTGTGCAAATTATGTCACGGTCAGAACACGATAAAGAAGAAAATCGGTGACGACTAAGTGTCAATCGTGATAAAAAGCAACTGCTATTCATTGGAAACACACAATTTCATTAAGAAATGAAAAATGATGTTTTTATAATGGTTATTATTCTTTAAAAAAGTATGTAATCAAGGTAAGCTAAATGTGAACTACAAACCCTAAGCTAATTTGGTTTTAATCTAAATCATTTTCCAATTTCAAAATAAGTTATTTTGACCAAATTCTTGGGTTAAAACCGTACTTAGCACAACTAACTTGATGCAAAAGCTCTTAACCCTATTTGGGCTGGGCTTTTTTGAGTTTTTTTTTGACAATTTCTCGGCTATTTGAAGACAATAAGTTATAATATTTGTTTTTTTCTAACCGCAAGCAATGTAAGACTATATATCATGAAGAGCAGGGCTCGGGATATTTTGTCTACATCATACTCGAATTTCGCTTTTTTTTCTCTATTATTTTTAAAAAGTATATATTCGAACTTAAGTATCAGTTTAGCTGCAACATTTTTGATTAACTATCATTATTTCAAACCTCATCCATACTTGATTTATCGCAAATATTCAGCCAAATTACAACATGTAATTACGTCATTGAAACACGGTGCCAACTTCACTTTGTTCATCACTAATTGTCATTTTCTTCTCTCTAAATGGTTAGTGATACTTTCATAATTGAAGGAGGTTTCAACAACGAGAATTTCCAAGGACAAGCAAGATAACCTCAATTGCGTTAAATGCGTCGAGTATTGTTCCTTAATTGTTTTGGGGGTTGAATACGTGATAAACACGGCAAAATATTCGCCTCGAACGCAAACTGTTATATAAATTCTATAAAGTAGTTCTATCGTTTAAACGTTTAGAGTATTTCTGAAAATTCATCTATTGTTTGCGTGTTTGAGATACTTGAGTGCAGACTGAACAATTTGCTCCTCTTTCTCGTATTCAGTCAGGGTAATATTTAGGGGAGGGTTGTATTAATAAGTTTTGTCCCGTTATAAAATAACAAGGTATAAGATGTTGAGAAACTAATTCAATGACGGATACGAAAAGTTTGCACAACAGCTTCTTTAATAAGTAAATATATTGGAGTGCTCAAAAAGTGGAAAGGCTTCTTAATCCAAATAATCATGGACTACTAGAAAACAGGGACAGGAAACTCTCATTTCACGGTAAAAAAAGGAATAGGGCCAACTTTTCTTTTTGCTCTCATTTCTGAACGTTGAATGCTTTTTAAGTTCTTGTTTTTTGCGTATAAAAGCTTATCTATTTGGCTTTAGCGATAAATAATTGTAAAATTTGAAAACTTCGACAAAGGGGCTCCAGTGGGGCTAACATGTGACGTCTATTTTGGGCTCAAAATTGTCCGAAAAATAGAATTTTTGCTAGAAATCGCTACTTAAGGTCAACGATTCGGATTCAAAATGGTTTTGATTTAACTAAATTGTTGACATGTGCATCCCCGAAGACTTTTGAATGGATTTCAATTTATTTAGTATGTTTACTGGACCTCCGGCCGGCCGTTTTGGGCTTAAAAGTGTCCGGAAAGTAGTATTTTTGCTAGAATTTGCTACTTAAGGTCAATAATTCGGATTCGAAATGGTTTTGAATCATCTATATTGATAAAATGTGCATCCCTGAAGACTTATGGATTTCAATTCATTTAGTATGTTTACCAGACCTTCGGACGTCCATTTTGAGCTCAAAATTGTCCGAAAATTAGTATTTTTCCTAGAAATCGTTACTTAAGGTCAATGAGTCGGATTCGAAATGATTTTCATTCAAGTATATTGATAAAATGTGCATCCCTGAAGACTTTCGAATGGATTTCAATTCATTTATTATGTTTACCGGACCTCCGGACGTCCAACTTGTGATTAAAATTGCCCGAAATGTAGTATTTTTGCTAGAAATCGGTACTTACGGTCAGTAATTCGATTTCGAAATGGTTTTGATTCAATTATATTGATGGCATGTGCATCCCTAAAGACTTTCGAATGACTTAAAATTAATTTAGTAAGCTTACCTGACCTCCAGACGTCCAATTTGGGCTCAAAACTGTCCGTCTATTAAAACCGTTTCGAGATGACCTCGGAAAGGAAATGAAAAATCGAAAAGTACAGGTGGTGAGGATTAACTGCATTCACCTCTATCAAACACGTTTTCAAAAGGATTTGTGAAAAAAGAAACAGAATAAATCAAAACTGACAAGAAAAAGTTACAGACGGACAAAAACTTAAACGCCGAAGATTAGCAATTAAATGAAGAAAATGTGAAACAAAAACATTGAACATTAATTATGAACGTTGTACATAAAACAATAAAAGACTTCTTATCAACTTCATTTTTTCCTTGAATTATTGCCCAATCAAAATCTTCTCATATTCTTTGGCTAAAATCACCGATCTTAGGCCATATATCATAATTGTTCTTTATTTAAAATACTGATAATCGGTTGTCTGGAGTTCTGGCAAACGTTCTAAGTGGATTGAAATCCATTCTTAAGTCTTAAATAATACATAGCCCATTAATAAAGTTAAATCAAAACCATTTCAAGTACAAATTATTTACCTTGAGTTGCAATTTCTAGCCAAAATACTAATTTTCGGACAGTTTTGATTCCAAAATGGACGTCCGAGGCCGAACTATATCCAGTCTTCGGGTATGCACATACCATCACTATAGTTAAATCAATACCATTTTGAATCCGAATCGTCGACCATAAGTAGCGATTTTTAGCAAAAATACTATTTTTCGGACAGTTTTGAGCCCAAAATAGACGTCCGGAGGTCCGGTAAAAATACTAAATGAATTGAAATTCATTCAAAAGTCTTCGGGGATGCACATGTAAACGATATAGTTGAATCAAAACCATTTCGAATCCGAATTATTGACCTTAAGTAGCGATTTCTATCAGAAATACTAATTTTCGGACAGTTTTGAGCCCGAAATGGACGTCCAGGGGTCTGGTAAACATACTAAATGAATTGAAATCCAAATTTGACGTCCGGAGGCCCAAGGAAAGTCATATACCTATCGGAATTAATAGAAAAGTTTTGAAAGATGCCAAAGCCTCTCACAATATTGATCATATTCATTTTAAAGCTTTGAAAAGTGACTCTTCTGTAGAAATTGTCGTCACACAAATCAGTACTTGTAATATATTCCATGATATTGGGCGTGTACTCTAACAAAGATTATTTCGATTACGGTTTGTTTAGTAGAATTATTATAGGAATCATTTCCTACTTACTTTTTACGTAGATTATTCTTATTTCCTTGGAAATCAGTTTCAATTATTCTCAGAAAATATTTTTTTGAAGCTGGCTTGGTAAAATGTTCGTGATATATTTTTTGATACTGATCCAAGATTTTCTTTTAGATATTCATGCAATGCTCTCAAACAAAACTACTTGTATATTGTGACAACTTAAGATCCATATAAATAGACCTTTTCCAAGTTAAATTCGCCATATTGCTCGTGGGGGCAAATATATATGATGGGCGCATTTCATAGCCAAAAATATATAGGGAAAATAGTGTTCATAAAATAACAATTAGATGCATTTTTTTTTTGAACAATATTACAATTACTAATGACAAAGCGTCTAATGATTTAAATAGATTATTTAACTGTTTAAGATAGAACAAAAACACACATAAAAAGCCGTTCAAAACATCTATGATTTTTTTCTTTAATAGAAAACATAAAAAAGGTCTATTTGTTTCGTTTTCTAAGCGTAAATGATTAATTACTCACTAAATATTTTTTTTATTATTTAATTATCAATATCAATATCAATAACAAAGAATTTAATGATTTCCGGTGTCGTTAACACGTAAGAAAATGAATTGATACTATATTTACTATGTATTTCATATTAAAAAAACATGGCCATGATTTTGCCCCCACGACAAAATGGCGAATTTAACACGGAAAAGGTCTATTCTTAGCATATTCTTAACTCAAAATCTGAGCACATCTTTCTTCTTTGTAAATATCATATTTTCGGTGCAAAGGTTGGTTCCGACGGGCCTGTAACGGCGTTCCAGCGGTACTGTGTCAAAATCTGTAAATAATACATCATTGTCTAAAGGACTACGTTCCTTGCTATTATGTTTTCAAATATATAAAATAATGATAGTTCTATGTCTTTAAAGGTGAAAA
>JAUKPT010000563.1:0-19177 GCA_032273505.1 Nanomia bijuga
ATACTTACCTTACCTTCACCTTGCATTAGTCTGTATAAAGTGCTCTTATATGACTTTCCAACATACTTACCTTACCTTCACCTTGCATTAGTCTGTATAAAGTGCTCTTATATGACTTTCCATCATACTTACCTTACCTTCACCTTGCATTAGTCTGTATAAAGTGCTCTTATATGACTTTCCAACATACTTACCTTACCTAAACCTTGCATTAGTCTGTATAAAGTGCTCTTATATGACTTTCCATCATACTTACCTTACCTATACCTTGCATTAGTCTGTATAAAGTGCTTTTATATGACTTTCCAACATACTTACCTTACCTTCACCTTGCATTAGTCTGTATAAAGTGCTCTTATATAACTTTCCAACAAAAAAAAGTATCAAAAAATATATTTACAAATATTGGTTTCATTTCGAAACACTATAGTTATAGTTTAAAAAATTTTATTGTTGTAATAATTGAAGTTTTCTGAAACATAAGAATCTTAATCAAATTTCAAAGAGAACCAATAAGATTCAGGGTGATGTAGTTTTCAGCTAATCAAGAGACGAATATAGACATAACTTTTAGACTATTCTTTCGTAAGAAGTCGGAACATAAATTGCATTTGAGCGGAAGAATGAAGGACATATGGGAATGGATCAAAAGCAATTATCTTATTTTTCCCATTCAAGTTCTAAAAAGATGATGATGATTATAAAAAATACCTCAGTAAAAGAGTCTTTCTTAGGGGACAGCTAGAGCATAATAAATAATGTATCCTGACCAATGTGGAAATGAACAGACTATAAAACATTGATTATTAAAGAGACAGATTTCTCGTGACGTCATTTGTTTACGCTTTGCCTGCTGAAACTGCGTAGGGACTGGGTACTACTGATGTTTTTAATAGCAAAATGAATATTGATGTCTGTTATGAAATCTTTGAAGAAATAATGTAGCCCTCAATGTTTCTAATACTTCAGTAAAAATGAAAAAACAGTATGAAATAACGTTTCAACAGTCATCTGTCTGTTAAGACAGGGGGTGGGGGGGGGGATACACGGAAACACGAAAAGCATACTTCAAGGAAAATCCGAAAGGTAAACCAATCAAAATCTTCATGACATAATTTTCAATCAATCAAATGATAAATTTAACGATAATTTGCAGACAATCCCTTAGTTATCATTTATTTTATCTTAACCCTTGGTACAATTAGTATCAAGTACCAGTGTCTTAATTTCATCTCTTTTTGCATATACATTACATGCCTAATGAATATATTAAGGGGATTTAAGTTTAGTATTTATTGTGGTAGATAATTCAGAAATAATTTTTCTTGACAAAACGACATGTTCTGATCTCTTTTTCCCACAAAAATGATTGATGGGCATTTTCATGGCTGTCCAAGGGTTAAAAAAAGACTTATGCCTAAGTGTTCAAAAAAGACTTAAAGGGCTCATAAATATTTGAAGTTGAAGAATATATAATTCCAGGCCAATTTAGTCGCAGCCAGCAAGCCAGCAAATAGTTGCGCCGGCAGCCAGCAAAAAATGTTGTCGACCACTGTGCTCACCTCACCCGTCAGTTGCTCACCCGACAGTTGCTCAGCCGTTAGGATAAAATATTTTTATCTGATTTTCTAACCATAAGGTTAACTGAAAATCTACTCGTAGTAAAGCTAGGACAAATCAAAAAATCTAATTTAATAAAAATCATATCAAATTTTCAGAAATTATTTAGATGACTATATTTTTGAGAAGAACCTTTTGTCGAAGTTTAGGTTTTACTTTTTAGTTTTTCATCCAGAGAGCTCTTGATGAAGGTTTTGTCAGAAGTACAATATTGATTATTTGTTTAGATACTACAGTAATTCCATTGCTTACAGCGGTACTGCTCTGTTCTAGATCTGATGGGTGTTTTTTTATCTTCCAGGAAAGTATTATTTGGAATTCTAATCTTATGTCGCTGCCGAGTTTCCTTAAAACCGTAAATACCCCGAGCCTCCATAAATTTTAACAATCTTTTGATCCGTTTTAGTGCCATGTAGATTTATATCCCTAAATTAAATGCTTAAACAAACCCACTAACATTAAATTTCGGAAGTCAGATAGGTTATTTTGAATTGTTTCAGTTGTTTCACTTTTTAGTACTACCCATTATATTGACCCTGCTATTTTCTCAGCTTATATTTTATTTCGAAGGTATCTAGGGGGAAGAGTTTTTTGATTTTGAGACATGCTCTAGTTATAACGTCTAACTAATGTTCAAATAATATTTGTATTAGTTTGTTCGCACCTTTAGACTGGGGGCTGACTTTAACGCATACGCTCACTTAAAAAAATGTTTTCTCTCTTTTACCCCTGTTCGGAACTTCCGATTTTTTTTTATACTTGGCACACATAAAAAAGTCATAATTTTCACTACGCGAGTTTTTGAATGATTTGGTAAAACCGAAAGTACCTCATAATTCTAGGAAGAGTCAATCATTTTGTTTGAAAATTATTTCTAAAGAAATTATTTGATAATATAAACTTGCTCTGAAAAAATAAGGTCAAAGGAATTACCAGCAGGCACTGAATATGATTTTTATGTACAGTGAAGAGGCCTGTTATTATAGTACGCCATCCTTCATGGCCAATTGTTAGGTCGAATATGTATATTCACTTCATTACAAGGTATTGAAACGAGCAAATATATTATTTTCATACAGAAATGGATTTCTTTTGGTCATTAAGGTGGGCTGTATGATAATGAAAACATGGACGAAGAAAATAGACCCGTGAATACCTAAAGAAGAAATAGTTCTCTCAAAAAAGAAAACCACGTAGCAATATTTTGAAGATAATCGGTCACTATGTGAAAGGTTGAGGAGTAAAAATTTCTATGAAATGTGCTTATCTCCATCTCAGATATTTCATATACTTTTTTTATAACTTCTCTGTAGCCATCAATTCTCGGAAAGATGATTGAAATAGATATAGCTATTATTTAGTTTTGTATAAAGAAAAGATAAAAAATTATAAATTCTCGATTCAGAGTGACTTATTTGAAACAGTCAAAACGCTAATTCAGAAGCTCGTCACCTAAGTGCAGATTGACCCCATCATTTTGACCACTTAAAAAGCAATATACCGGTATGGATAAAATAAAGAGTTTTCCCCTATTTCCATGACATACTTTGTAAGAAACTGGACTTTTGGGGGTTTTCTTTTCAATTATCTCCACCATCCCACTCCTGGGGCAACAATTTGAGGGAAATTTCACTCCTGTCGCTCCTTGATTTGTCAATATTATCTCCCGCTATGGGAAATTCCTTCTTTGCCGCTCCCGAGTTCTTGTCATAAATGGCCATACTCTGCAAACTGGTATAAAGGAACGTCCAAATATAGATTTTGTGTGAGTTAGTTGTAAAGATGATAAGAGTACTTCTTTTTTTTATTGTAAATGATTTATTTTAAAAAACTAAAATGTTTGTTTTTAAGTTTTTGTAGCGGACATTGCAAACCACTGCTCCTTAGTGGACAAAATCCGCTTACTCACACTATTTCTAATTTTGGACATTCCCTAATTTCTAACCATATTCTTATCATTAATTTTAAGGTGGGCCTTTAATTTCAGAAAAATGACAGTGTTTCCGAAATCATTAAAATTTAAAAGGGATTATCATTTAACTTTAATTAATTGATTTTGAATAAATATAGATTAATTATTTATAATTCTTAAAAATATATATTTAGTAATATTTTTTGCTGCGTTGGGTGAAGCTAATGTTTCTCGTATACATTGACAATAATTCACAACTTGATTGTTTTGCGCTTTCACACACTCCCATTCCTATATTTTGAGAAAATATGGGCACGTCCTTCGAAAATGTGAAAACTAGATGAAGTATATAAAGAATGTGACTGAACTCGTGCGCAAAAACAGATTTTTTTATCCATAGATGGCGACTAAAGAAATAACAAAGCATAATACGTACATCCTAATTTGGTATAGTCCTCAAATTTGTACTATGACAGTTCGTTATATATTTTGCTACCGATAGCCATCCAGAATTGTAAAACATATTGGGAGCTGTTGATCAAGACTTGTTAGTTATATTTTTGACACATGTCTTGATTTTGTTTGCAAGGTAAATTTACTTGTGGAAATCATGTGATATCTTTATTCTTGTTTTTTTTATGAAATGGGATCTCTCAATTTTCTGATGAGGGTCATCTCGACAAACGAGCGTTTTGGAATTATTTCAAGAAAGAAGATTTCCCATAGCGAAGAAGATGAAAGTTGTGAAAAATTAAAAATTAATAAACCGTTGGAAAGCAAATTGGAAGCTGATCAATGTTTAATGAAAGACTGACACCTAAAAGTGAAGAATAAAGAAGTTTTCATAGAGCTTTGAAGGTCAATTTTCACCTCATTTATTCCACAATAACCTCTTTGATTTTCATTTTAAGACCTTAGTCTTTTAGTAATATATGATCAGTAACAAATTTGCTTTCCGACGATGTATAACCTTTTGATTTATGACAGCTTTGAATTCTTTCACTATGGAGACATATTTTTTGGATTTGTGCCATTATTTTATAATCCCCAAAAGTATTAAAGTGTCACTCACCTAGACCATAGAAAAAATATTTCAGCATAACGATTTTATGTGGCACACATGACAGAGATCACTGGCATATCCCCAGATTATAATATGCATTGTCAGTACAGTAATACCTTTTTTAAATGCATGTTAGTAAAAATTATACCTCAGAATCACGTTAAAGTTAGATAAACAAATCGGCTTTTCGATCAGGTGTTTTATCAAAAACTACAGTTTTTCTAATTGACTGTCATCGAAAAAGAGGTTAAGTAAATTTTAGAGAAACCTACTTATTCTTAGAAAAAATAATCTTACGAAGATGTCAAAAACGATTTAGTTATTCAACATTTATCATTCACATGATTCACCGATAAACAAGTTTACTAGATTAACACATATTATGCTAAATTTCCTATATCTTATATTTTGTTCAATTGATTGGAAATTCCACGAACAATATCTTTCATTCACGTTGAAATGTTGTCATTATTTTGAGCTTTTAATCAAAAAATGATATTCTGAATTAGATCATACTTCCGATGATGTCATTTTCAACCAATCCAATAAATGAATTTATTTATTTGATTGATTCGTTAAGTTAAGGATATGACGCTTAGTGGCGAATCTGGCTAAAAATTCTTCAAAATTCATATTTTTCGTAATTTGTGGGAACACATGTTTCAGGACCTATTTTCTTCAGTGTTTGCTCTCATCCCGAGCCCAGTTAAACAATTTATAGGGCCAATTTAATCTTAGATAAAAAAAAAATGTCAAAAAGTGAGCGTCTTTATGAAGACACTGAAGACACTCCAGATCCGCCACTGACATCGAAACTAGTTTAATGCCTGTCAATTTTCCTACGAGATTATCTGCGCATAATAGAAAAACTTGTTGTTTGATTGGTCGAAAATTACATCTATACGAACGTGATTGGTTTGATTAGAAAATATTTTCATGGCAAGTCTATTGACGATTTTATCAAATTACGATATTCTTGAATTAACCAATTCGACGTAAGACAACGTACGATGACGTATAAAATGAAATGGTAAGATGAATGAACGTATACCTTGAGTCGGGATGAGTTGCATGTAGTTGACAGTTTGTGACACTTCATGCTCTTTCCTCTCTTCTACTGTATTATCGAAGAAGTTTTGCAGGATTGGATTTTCTTCATTTTTATTTACTGAAGATTTTTCTTTTTGCTGTTGGTTGCGGATAGGCTTTGTCGTGACATCTAAATGGTCCCCGCATACAAGTTAGTAAGAATAGCTTTTAAATCTGTTTGATGGAACAGCCAAGCACAGGCTCTTTACGTGCTTATTGAGGCAATGGCTTGAGTTCCACCTAGTTCCACCTAGTGTTTCGTCAGCTAAACTAAACTGACCTACCTCAATAAAATTAAAATAAAAGCTAGGGTCTTCATCATTTTACCCTTAAATTTTTCTTTTGTATGAATGGTTTTTAGGAAAATAGAAAAGAATACCTAAACATATTTTTGAAATAGATATATGGTATATAAGTAAGTATAAGTAAGTAAGTAAGTATATAGGTATATATGGTATATAAGGCTGGCCTGGACTCTAAAAGATGTTTAACCCTCATTTAAGCGAATCACCGTTTAAGCATGCATATTAAACGTAAATGTAAAATGCCTTTAAACAAAAAGAAATTAAACTTCTTGTCTTCAAATACCTGAGAAATCCCGTTACGATAAGGGTTAAGCTCATTAAGGTTTACACAATCGTGCCCATGCCTTACCAACTACGCAATAGATGTCTGTCTTTACGTAATACAGGGAAATAAATCAAATTTTCATTTTGCAGATAAGTTAGAAATTAATATCAGGGAAAACGTCATGGTACATTTTGTGAAAAATTATAAAGGAAGTTTAATACCAAAAAAATAAACGCAAAAAAAGATTGAAGCTTTAACGCAAAAAGTGGTGCATGTGTCCTGAAATGTTCCCTACCCATTCTGTGCACTTCTTTTTTACTAGTCCCTTAACTAGTTTTGTTCTGTCAGTGCCTTTTAGAAAATGGCCGATTGGTATCTTCAGAGCTATTCAAACTTCCCTACAAATCTTTTTGAAATTAATTTTACTCATAAGATTCTGTTTTTCTTTCATGTTTTAAGTACCACAAAGCCATTGAATCAATACTTTACAAATTTCTAACAAAAAACGGGTTTCTTCTAATTAGGTATAAAACAAAGTATTACTTATCAGAAATCGGAATTTTATCAGAAACGGCGACTAAATAATTCCTATTTTACTGATAATCTTCGAATTAAATCATTTTTATTAAGAACTAAATCCTTATGCTTATGAATCGAATAAGGTTGGTTCCCTTTCTAGTTAAAACGCCTACGTTAAATCATTTCTGAAAAGTAATGTGGTAGAAAGAAAACATAATTTTCTTTGCACTATCAGACTACAGCCCAATTAAAACAAGTAGCAATATAAGTCTATTTAGATATTTTTCCTTTTTGGAAATGGTATAGGAATTTTAAAAATATATTCCATGATGTAGTTACGCGGTGCGTGGTGCCTTATAACTGCTTAACTTGGCTATTTCAATTAATATCTCGCCGTAAAAATGACCATTTGGTCTTACATTTATAAAATATGTTAACCAAATGTCAAGCCTATGGTTTGTAGTAATTGAAGCGGTGCCTATGTCACAATTTCTTACCTTTTCCAATGAAGATCAATTCTTATCTGCGTACTAACCGAAAGAAAAGGGTGTGACACGACATCCAAAAAGAAAATAAAGAAGATTTTTACTCCAATTATAATCGATTTTAACCCCCGGTTTAGAATTTATAGTAAATCCAGAGCTTAAAAAATGTTCTATTGTTAACTAAATATCAACTCGTAGTAGCTCTATCTGCATGAAGTTGTACTTGCTAACAATGAACTATTACACAATTTTATGAAAATAGTGCATTGATGTTTACGCAGTTACTTTGACAATAGATAATTTTTATCATAATTAAAGAGAATTCTTGAACTCGGTCATTGTAAGCGCAAGAGAAAAATGATCCAATATTAAGAAAACATTTATAATGGCTATTATTTTCTTGTTTGGACGTCTTAAAAAAACAGTTTAACTATAAGGTTGTGACGAGATGTTTTTTAATCAGCAAAATATTATATTTTGTAGCTTAACTTTAACTTTTCATGTATGACTGACAGTTTTATTTCACTGGTAAGGTGTTTTGTATCCCAAGCCCTTTGCTTTCATAGATTAGATAGTTTCAAGCATGCAGAATTAAAGAGTAGTTTTCATGCGGTATGAAAACACGATTACCATTGCCTTCATCGTCTTCACCCTTTTCTTCATTGTCTTTGTTCAATTCTTCAATCAAGGACTCATTTTGTTTTTTAAACTTCACAAATCCACGATTCTTCGGCATTTGTTCGATAATAGACGCACCAGGTACTAATTTTTTAGGCCTGTCGTCACTTTTTTCTTTAGTATTTTTCTTTCCCTTAGATTGCTTTGTTTCACCATTATTTTCTTCAATAAACTTTTTATTATTATTCTCGCTTTTTGTTTTTGAAGGCGAATCAAATATTTCATCTTCATTTGTGTTCGAATCGTAAGAACTATCAGAATCATTTTTAACTTTTGCATGCATGTTTTTACTGCTACCAGCACCAGTAGACGAAAGCAAATTTGAACTATGTTGATTTGTTGTCACTTTATCTTCATTTTCATCAATTAGCATGCCATTCAGTTGCTCATGTAGATCAGTACTGTTATTTCCCTTTTCATCTGTTTGTTGCAGAGGGCTGCCGCTCTTTTCATTTGTTTGTTGCGAAGGATTTGTGCTCTTTTCTGATTCAGTATTTGAAGGATTGCTGTTTTTTTCTGATTCACTATTCGAAGGATTTGTGCTCTTTTCTGATTCACTATTTTCAGAACCAAAAGGTACAACATTATTATCAGATGCACCACCAGAATCGTCAATCAACGAGGAATCGTTATGCACGCTAGTCTTTTTACTCTGCGCTTTCCATTTCTCTTTCAGATATTTCTCCATCAGCCTCTGCAGTACCTGATCGTCAAAAGCTGTATCAGTCAATGTGCTGCTGCTGCTATCTTTCGAGACAATGTCAGGGTCTTTAGGTTCATCCACTACTTTTGAAGTACCGTCTTCATTGTCGTCGTCTAAAAGGTTCATATTATCCTTATGTTTCTCCCAATATTTTACCATCGATTGGTAATAAACAGGATCGTCAAGATGATTCAGGAATTTTGAAAGGAACTTCTCTTCGCTGATATGTGTTTTTAACTCTGAATTCTTTTCTTGCTCATTTCCACTTGCTGAAGAAGAGTCAGAGTCGTGTAAATTCTTCTTGTCGCTCTTTTCAGCTTTTTGTACACGTTTAAAGATCGACTCGACAGCTTTGATGATTCCACTTCCAGCGTCTGTCTTCAGTTTATCAGAGGCAGGTAACGATGCGTTTTTTAAAGATGGCGGTACAATGACCTGGTGCAGTTTCTTAATTACTAATGGGACTTCTACT
This sequence comes from Nanomia bijuga, assembly GCA_032273505.1. Taxonomy (NCBI): domain Eukaryota; kingdom Metazoa; phylum Cnidaria; class Hydrozoa; order Siphonophorae; family Agalmatidae; genus Nanomia; species Nanomia bijuga. The sequence continues at coordinate 9,112 of JAUKPT010000563.1, forward strand.
GTACTAGTTCCAGTGCTATGTGAAGCTGATATAGGAGGATCATCATCCACTTTTTTATGATGACTATCATCTTTCTTTTTATCAAAAGAATGAGTCATCGTTTCTTTGTTATGCGTCTCCTTGACAACGTCGTTGTCCGGTTGGGCTACTTCATCTGCTTTACATGCTTTACATGCAAGGTCTTCTTGTCGCTCTTGGTCGGTCACTTTCTTCATTTTTGCAAACAACTCCGCTTTCAATGCCGTCGTGATGTTTTCGTATTGGTTCAATAACGAGCTTATGCTATGTTGTTCTAAAACAAAAAGAAATAAAATTTGTTGAAGGTATGTTCGATCAAATTCCGCTAGTAATTGGTGCGCAATGCGCGCTTCGTTCATCGAATTAGGAAGTGTCATATTTGTAAGCAAATTCCATTATCCTTTCAATTTTTTAAGCCGAATCTTGCCGATGCTTAAAATACCACAAGAGCAGAGTTACAGTACGCCGCACGATAAATCATACTTCGCCGCTTTAAGTTAGATTGGACTGGGTATGTTCGATTAATTTCGGCGCGTGGATAGTGGGTACTGCGCGCATGGTATATCCAATCAGGGCGTAGCATTCGTAAGTGCATTTCATCATCCTTTTGATGTTTTAAGCCGAACCATCATGCCAACAGTGCCTGGCAATATATTCTTCTTCTTGCAGGCATCTCATTTAATTCTCGCTGGATATTTTTGAAACATTTGTAGACTGTACCTTTTTGCAAGCATGCGCTACCCACACCGTCGAAGGTAGCCACGCTGGTGATGCTCAATAATCACAGCTTGATCGAAATCTGTATCGATAGCGATTCGAATCAAGGATAATGTCTAGATTCGCGGCTCCATTTACTCCTCAACTCAAACATTTTTAGCTCACTAGTAAATTTGTCTTTTATTGACGATATGATATTGTAGGTAATTTTGAAACTATATTCCACATTATAATAATATCAGATTTGTTCCCAAACCAATTACATCCCACGTGTGTAAATATAGTATTTATTTTTTTACACGGAATGTCTTGTTTTGTGAGGAATTATATAAATCTTGAATGTTGAGTCTTAAACATTATTATAACTTAAGTCTTCTTTATTAGTTGTGTGATTCAATAGCTGTACTGTCATACAAAATGACATATACTGGTACTACTTAAAAAACAATAAAAATTTTTGTCGTAGGTCCTTTAAGAATGTATGAGAGGTTTTTCAGCTATATAGGTGTATGGGTAATCAATCTTAACATGATTTACGATTCAAGGCAGATTCAAGAACTATTAAGATTAGAGCCCAGTTTAAATTTAAATGAGCTGAAGTATAGTCTTAGATAGAAGAAAAGTTTAGCTATATATTAGCGGTAACCTTGGAAAGGTTTTGAGGGGTAAAGGAAGAGGTTAGGGGTAGTAAACGCGCGAACCAAAGCTTCGGTAACATCGCGCGCTTCGGTTTATCGATGTCATAAACTCTAAATTATAATGTAGTTAGTTGCTCCTGAATTTTATAGGAGAAGGATGTAAAAAATGTAATATAAAAAAAAGAAATAATATGTTCAATTAATATAAATGAGTGTATTTATTTGACCATATTCTTCATATCCATATCCTTTTTAAATTTAAATAGAGTATCAAGAGTATCAAGATCTTACTAAAAAGACGACCGGACACAATATAGTAATTGATTATAGCTAGGGGTCATCTCAAAACTTTGTTTAATTTAGAATATTGATTGGTTAAATATTACATCATCAAGATTTTAATTGGTTCACAAAACAATCTCACCGAAACTTTCAGTTTTAACATAACTTCAAATTGTGACATTTTGAATTTTTGACTTAAAATCAAAAATTATGAAATCGTTACTACATGAACCAATCAGAATCTTGATGATGTAATTTACAACCATTCGAAATCTTATAATACCCGAGATTCGGTGACTGAATAAAAATAAAATGAAAGGTCAACTGTTGGTCTTAAAACGCAACCAATCCCTTAGGACCCATTATCATAAGGAGCATATTATTTTTTATAGTTGTTAAACGTTTTTTGATGCTCGTTCTTCAAATCATTCATTTATGCAAATAAATTTGATTCATTTCATTTTTATTTCATTTCATGGTTGATATACCATCAAATCATTGAAAATAAACTATACTATAGAAATTTGCAACAACAAAAACACTTGACATAGACAAAGCTGCTCATGCATAGGAAAACTTAAAATGACAAATATAAAAATAACATTCCACACCCTACCTGGAAGGACATGAAAAATATATCAAAAAGTCCAGTTCTTGTATTTTACGAAAGTACTATATGTTGACAATTTTTGCAATTGGGGTTTCAAATTTTACTATCCAGGTAGGGTGTGAGTACATAGTGAGATAAGCATAGACAATGCTAATTAATGTATCAGAGTTTCCGATAGAACCTTAAAACGCTTTCAAAACAAAAATTTACCATGACCTTTTCTTAACCTAAATTTGAAAAAAGAAAGCAAATAAAAAAGTACCCGAATCTTTGTTGCTTGAACTTGGATTCAGTTCGGCGTTGAGATCTTTCAAAACATTTGTTGCGCCTTCATCATTGATAACCAATTGTGGTGTTACTTCCGCTAAAGTTGCATTTAAGTCAAAACTTGACCCTCCCTTTCTCATTCGTACTTTACTTCTACTACCAGTTTTGATTTGATGAGCTTTACGTGTGATGGTTTTGTTGATATTAACTATTAAATCATCAAGAACCTTCCTTGCAGCACGATCGTCTAAAAACATGGACGAATCTCTACTGAAAGAATCTAAAGAATTATTTGCTTTCACTTTTTTCTCATTCATCTTTTTATCCGGTGTTTTTTGCATGGCATCACTTTTATCTCCAGAAGTTTCTTCGTTTTCCTCTTCACTGGAACTTTCATCTTTGTGCTTTTCTCCCTCCTTATTCCGCTGGTGTCCTGTTGTCTCACTTTCCTCTTGTGAATCAGCCGCCATTAAGCCGTGACCGAGCAAGTACTTTTCATTGTATTCGTTGATCGACGCCTCTCCATCATCTGAACTCAACGGTTCGATCTGATTGTTTCCAATATCCTCTTTATCCCCATCCTCCTTTCCATAATCCGAACTCATCATTTGCTGCTGCGTTTTTTCATTTTCTTCTTCACCTTCATCGATCTCAACCGTATCAGAGTTCGTTTCAATCTTACTATTCTTCTCTTTTTCTCCACCGACATTATAATCTTCAATTCCTTTGTCTTCGTATCCAAATTCATTCAAGCTGCTCAATTCTGCATCTAGTGTCCCATTCTTGATCAAACTGCGCAAATTCGCTTCCCCGCCCCCGTTGCTCTCGTTATCGACTTCATCATATTCAATCGAATACCCCCTGTTTTTTTTCAAATTCTCAATCTTCTTGATCGGACTTTTCTTTTTCAATTCTTCATCCACAGTTGTCGTATAGTAGAGGTTATTGTAGTTGTCGCCATCACTCTCCACCTTCGTGTTAAATTGTTGCGTGTCAAAAGAACTTGCACTTCCGCTCCGTTTTTTAGCAATTTCACTATGTGCATCTTCTTTCATCAACTTCTTTGTGGTTACTGTCTTCTTCTCGGCATGTTCTTCATTACCTTGTTTCGTGTCGTCAATTTCTTTACTACTTACATCTGAATTCACCTTCCCCATGTCGCTTTCGAAAAAATCAACTGTTTTGATTGGTTTCTGCTTATGATGCTGGGTTGGTTTCGGATGCGCCTGAGCTATTTCGCTTACGTAATCAGGGTAAACATTAACAAGACTTGTATTTTTTACATCATGTACGACAACTTCATCGTCATCGTCGTGATGTTTATTGTTGGATTTTTTGACGCCGACTTTAACACTGTTATCGCCGTTGTCGTCGGTAACTGACGTCTGTAGAAGATTTGAATCTAAATGTTCTAGTGTTGACGTTATTTCCTTCGACATTTTTGTAATAGCATCTGCTTTATCAACTTTTAGGTCTCTTAGTATGGCCGGTAGATCTTTGCCTCCACTTTTACCGATCGTTTTCTTAATACCCTTGATACTTTCATCCAAACTTTCGACTGATGTAATTTTCGCGGGACTATTGACAGTCGAAATATTCTTTTTAACATTTTTGAGGACTTTATTTTTCTGCATTGTCAAATGTTTGATATTCCCGTTGTCACTATTACCTATTTCCTGTGTGTTGTCTTCATAAAGGTATTCGTTAAAATTCGAGTAGTCTTGTTTTCGAGGCAACATAGATTTCAGATTACTGTCTTGTGCATTACCTTCCAGGTACAACTTGTAAGCTTGCTGCAGCGTATCTACGGTTGGCTGTTTTAATACATCAGTAAATTTATCCTTTGATCTGGTCTTGTTTTTCGTGGTCAACTTTTTAGGAACCTTATTAGTCTCCTTTTTCTTTTTCTTTTCGTTAGTAAAACTTTTAATGATCTTATCAGCTTCTTCGTCATTTTCACTAAGGATTTTACTAACGACGTTAGTTGCATCATCCGATTTCCCCTTCTTTATTTTCTTAACGACTTTCTTTTTGGCATTTTCATCTTGGTTTTCTTCTGTTACATCTTTATCAGAGGCAGTACCTTCATTCTCTTTATCGTTCACCTCTTTTGTACCCGCACTCTGTTCATTGGATAGCTCTTGTGACCCATTAGCCATCTTATGCGCAACAAATTCATTAATGACCTTATTCTTTAACTCGGTACTGATCTCATCAATTGCCAAAGGACTTGTTTTTCTTGGACTTTGTTTACTTGTAGCAAACGCACTTTTTGGTTTCTTACCACCTGTCTTCTTAGCAATCGTCTTCTTTAACTGGTCAACATCAAATTCATCATCCACGCTTGCAATATGCAAGGATTTATTCATTTTACGACTAGCTGATATAAACCCGTCGTGCAGTTCAGACTGTGAAGGCGATGGATCGAAACCTAGGTTCCACACTGTCTCATTCGGAACGACTATATGTAGCTTATCAGAGTTTGTTGGAATGAGTTGATGCAGGATGGCGTTGATCTCTTGCGTTTTCTGTTTGCGTATTGACTCCTGCAGGCGCTTGGCGTTCTTTTCCAAATTCTCGACGCTTATGTTTCCGAAATGAGAATTGAGATATTTTTTGATTTTGTTGCCTTTTTTGAATGCTTCGCTTCCGCGTATAACATCTATTATTTCTGAGAGGCTGTCGACGGTGTAAGGGTTTTCACCGCCTTTTTGGAAGGCTACTGATTTGTTTTGAAGAGTTTCTGCTCCGCTTATATCATTGTCTAGTGGAATTTGATTGCTCGCACTTTCTTTGTTATTTACTGCTGTTTCCTCGGTAGTTTTATTCTCCCCCTTAAACATTCCAGTATCTCCAAACGCTCTCTCTTGTTTTTGCATTGCTTTTTTACTTTTATCAAGGTTTTGATTCATCATCTTTTCCTGGACACTTGAACTTTCTTTTTGTTCATCTTCATCGGCAATGACCATTGTTTGGTTAATCGAAGGTTCTTTTGTCTTCACAAAATTGATGATTTTATTCTCTTTCTTCTTCTTCTTCATGTTCTCAGCATGGATATTTTCCTCTGTTTTGTTCAAATAAGTGAACAGATTATGTATCGCCAGCTCGTCTGATTCCAGTTTTGTTTCACCAGGTGTTTGATAGTTATTAATATCGATATCAATTTTTCCAGATTTATTCTTATTTATGTTTTTTGTTATCATAACCGGTTTTGCGGCGTTTTTGTAAACTCTAGTCGCTTCAGTGAATAATTTCTCGAGTTCTTCCTTTGTAGTATCTTTGTTTCCTTTACTTTTTTCCTTATTGACTTGCACACCAACGTTCTTGTCTTTTCCCGAATTTTTTAAGGTCTTGTTATTAATATTTTTAGCTATTTTCAAAGAGTACTCGTCCTCTTGGCCTAATTTCCTATCGTGTTCAGATGGTCCTTTAGCCGGTTTCTTTTTGTCTTTGTGTACCAGTTTGTTTTCGCTATTCTTTCTATTTTGGTTCTCCTTTAATCTCTCGTCTTTTAGTTGTGAAACCAACTGAGGTGTTTTGTCATTGGAGGTATTCACCTTTGGCTCATTTTTATCATTATCTTCACCTTTAGACTCACTATGTCCAGGTGTTTCTATTGATACTACATAATTAGGAGTCACTTGGGAATCTGTTGTAGTATCATCTGCTTCTGTATTGTTGTTAATCACCTTCATCTTTACTTTATGCTTTTCTATTTCCGGTTCACTTTCATTTAGAGCTGCTTTTGTGTCTGATTCAGTTATCATCTTATTCGTTTCTTTTATCCTTGGATCTTCACTTTTGTTTTCGTTTAATTTTCCATCTTCTTCTTTCGCTGTTGATGTATTTTTAGGTTTTGCAAGTTCAACCTCATATTGACGTTGAGGTGAATCTTCTTCTTCCTTTTTTGTCAGTTCTTCATTGTCGTGTGTCGTATCGTTTTTTAAACTCTTTATTATGATGTGCACATTTGGTTTTTCGTTCGTATTGTTTAGGGATTTAACTAAATGTTGCGGTGGTGGTGGCTTAACTTTTGTTTTTTCTTCTTTTGTTGGTTTAGAATCAGTATGGCTAAAATTCCCAACAATCAAATCCTTGATTTGTTTCAAATTGCTAAGGATTATTTTCTTTTTCGTTTTGTCAACATGATCTTTGATATTTGTTGATTGTTTATTATCTCCATTATTTAAAGCCACAGCTTTCGGTTCTTCTGTGACAACATTTTCCAAATGTTGACTATCTCCATTATTTAATGCTACAACTTTTGGTTCTTCTTGGATAACCTTTTCCAAATGTTGACTATCTCCATTATTTGATGCCACAGCTTTTGGTTCTTCTATGACAACCTTTTCCAAATGCTGACTATATCCATTATTTATTGCCACAGCTTTTAGTTTTTCTTTGACAACATTTGTCAAATGTTGATTATCTCCATTATTCAATGCCACGGTTTTTGGTTCTTCTTTGACAACATTTTCCAAATGTTGATTATCTTCATTATTTGATGCCACAGCTTTTGGTTCTTCTTTGACAACCTTTTCCAAATGTTGACTATCTCCATTATTTAATGCCACAGCTTTTAGTTCTTCTTTGACAACATTTGTCAATTGTTGATTACCTCCATTATTCAATGCTACGGTTTTTGGTTCTTCTTTGACAACATTTTCCAAATGTTGATTATCTCCAATATTTAATGTCACAGCTTTTGGTTCTTCTTTGGCAACCTTTTCTAAATGTTGATTAACTTCATTATTCATTGGTACTAACTTTTGTTCTTCTTTAGCGGTTTTTTCAGAGTATTGATTACCTCCATTATTCATTGCCACTGTATTTGGTTCTTTATTTACAGTTTCATTTGAAAATTGATCATTTTTTGGCACCGCCTTCGGTTCTTCTTTCGCAGTTTTTTCTGAATATTGATTGTCACTAGTATTTTTAGCTACGGTTATTGGTTCATCTTTAACTATTTTCTCCGAATATTTATTATTCATATTATTTGCTGGCACTATCGTTGATTCTTCTTTGACAGCTATTTCGAGACTTTGAGCAGGGACTGAATTTTTAATTTCATTAGCATTATGACTTTCCTTGTCTTTATTCGTAGCCTCCGTATCTTTTATCATGTTATTAACTTTCTCGTAATCAGCTGCTGTATAATTCGCTAGACTCTGTCTCGAACCTGCGATTGGTTCATCATCCTTTAACAAAATCATCTCCAAATGACGTAACTCTTCAAGAATTTGTTTCCGATTATCAACAAGCCCAACCTTTCCCGGGCAGAGTTGACAAAATGTATTCAAATTCACCTCAGGATTTTTGCTTTCACAACTTCGCTTACAACCAGTTTCTTGGTGTTTTGCAATGTTATTCAAGAAATTCACGATTTCGTCACTTTTCTTTAGTACATTTGTAACATTACTGAGATCTCCTCCAAACAGGCTTTGATTCGCAAAATTACTATTGCTCTCCATCTTATTTGTTTTTTCATCTACTGCAAACATGTTGGAATGTAAGATATATTTCTTCAACGCTTCTAGATTATCAACTAGCGCGTTTTTTACTTCGGTATCCTTCTTAGAGTCATCATCCGTTTTTAATCCATCGCTAGCTCCATCATCGCTTATAACTCTATCGGATTTATCGGAGAGTTTCTGTGAAATTGTTCGCATTTCATCAGCAAGAAGTTTATCGACGTCAACACCATGACTCTTCCCCGTTGGGGCTGTATTCTTTATTTCACTCTCCATCGTCTTGACCTTTTCTTCATCGTCATCAATTTCATTCTTCTCATCGTGATCCGATTTTATACCCGGTTTTCCCGTCGTTCCGAGAAATTCCAACATTTTCTTGATGTCATCCCGCTCCTGCTGTGCATGAAGGTCATCAATTGATATGTTGCTTTGGTGTAATCCAATGAGATTCTTTGAAACTGCTATCGATGATGCTGGATCAACAAGGGTCTCGTCTTGCTTATGTAAAACTTTCATTTGGTTATCTTTGATATATGTAAGAGGAGAGGGAGGAGGTAACGACGAAGGAGAAGAAGGAAAAGGTGACAACGAAGAAGACAGAGAGGAAGTTGAAGGCAGAGACGAAGATTCTGGTATAACATTAATTTTTTTGTCCGATTCATCATTGTTGATAAACTTTTTGAATCCTTCCATATAAAATTCTCCTGGTAGTAATAGGCCTTGTGAGTTCTTGGCTTTTCTGTTGAGTAGGGTTTCAGAGTATCGTTTAGGCACTGCTGCAGCTGAAGCCGCAGCTATATTCCTTTGTGCGGCTATATTCCTTTCTGCAGCTGCATTCTTTTCTGCAGCTGCATTTATTTCTGCGGCGTTATTCCTTTCTGTGACGGCTATATTGCTTTCCGCGGTGAATGCACTTAGTTCCGCGGCTAAATTGCTTTCTGCTTCTACATCCCTTTCTGCGGCGGCTAGATTCCTTTCTGCAGCTGCATTTCTTTCAGTGGCGCTATTCCTTTCTTTGGCGGCTATATTGCTTTCCGCGGCGGCTATATTGAGTTCCGCGGCTACACTGCTTTCAGCGGCTCTATTTCTTCCAGTGGCGGCTATATTACTTTCTGCGGCTGCCTTTCTGTCTATATCTTGAAGTCTCTTAAATTCATAATCAGCCCTAGGAGAATTTATGAACTCTGAAATAAGAATTGAAAGATTATGAATAGTGAATGATGCAATGAGTTCTAACATGCATGTAACCGTATTTATCTACAGTACAATTCTGCAAATTTCCAAGTGACACAGACAATAATATTATCTATATTTGTGTTAAGTGTATTCCAAAATTTTATTCCCCTCACAATTTTTTAGCGATAATTTTCAACAAAAGCACTATTCAAAGGAAAAAATAAAGATGAAATTTTTGAACTCCTAAACCACCTAATTTAACTCAAAAATAAGGTTTCGACCAATATTTTACAAGGAAATTGCCGATTCTTATTGTTTTAACTAACTCAACAGACCATTTTTTAAAATTTTGGAATAGACTTTAAAAAGGTCGAATAGGTATAAAGTTGAAATTAAAATAACAAAATCGATTAACAAAGGAAATTGACGTGTCGAAAACAAAAGCGATTTGCTTGTTAGTATCATGCAGCTTAATCTAAAGTTCAATGGTGCCTCATAAACCAAAATTCCTTTCCCCTCACCTCCTCTTGAAAACCCTTGCTTAGAAAAATATCCCCAACACTCTTCTTCGCCCTTCCTTGGCCCTGTCGTTCATTATAAATACTCTAATCACTTTTACAAAGCTTGAGGATAGAATTTGTTTATGCTAGTAGACGGGGTTCGCCTCATTTGGTACGTTTTCAAAAGAATGCTAAAAATTCCTATCTTAGAAATATTTTTCAAATATCTTTTCAACACTAAAAGTTGCATTAGGCATTGGTCTTTTTAGAAAAATAAAAGGAATTGAAAAAATTCATTTTTATTGTCTATATTTAATGAGTTTTTCACATGTATGTCAAGTCGCCGCATTTGGTACAGTGTCGCCTCAATTGGTACACAAAGAAAAG
>JAUKPT010000564.1:0-17001 GCA_032273505.1 Nanomia bijuga
ATTGGCTGAATTCATGTTCAAGTAATTATGAATCATCACTTAGTGCCCTGGTTCTATACCAAAGGCCTCTAAATAATGTTATGTAGTTGCCAATCGATTGAAAACGTTACTTAAGGTCATGTTATCCCAAGATAACAAAATTCGCAACCTTGCAGCAGTATTTTAAAATGCTACTGTAAAACAGACATAATCTGTCTGTTTTACAGTAAACTGTTTGCAATTGTTTATTTCAAATTTCATGGGCTCAATTCATGTTCAAGATGACATAAGTCAAATCTTTCCGGCTGTATTTCAAAATTCTACTGTAAAAAAAACAGAATCTGTCAGTTTTACTGTAAACTGTTTTCAATGGTTTATTTCTAATCTAATGCGCTTAATTCATGTTTAAGTTAATCTGAGTCATGTATTAAGTGCCCTGGTACTATACCCAATGCCTCTAACTAATGCTCTAATTCTACCGTAAAACAGACATAATCTGTCTGTCTTACAGTAAACTTTTTGCAATTGTTTATTTCAATGTTCATTGGCTGAATTCATGTTCAAGTAATTATGAATCATCACTTAGTGCCCTGGTTCTATACCAAAGGCCTCTAAATAATCTTATGTAGTTGCAACTCGATCGAAAACGAACCGAAATTAAAATTATCGCAAGATGACGAAAGTCTCATCCTTGCAGCTGTATTTTGAAATTCTACTTAAAAACGGACCATATCTGTCTGTTTTACAGTAAATTGTTTGCAACGGGTTATTTCAAATCTTATACACTCAATCCGTGTTCGAGATAATCTGAATATAGACTTCGTGCCCTGGTAGTATTACCCAAGGCCTCTAAATAATGTTATGCGGTTGCAAATCGATCGAAAACGTTACAAAGCTCATATTATCAGAAGATGACAAAAGTCGCATCTTTGCAGCTGTATTTTTAAATTCTACTGTAAAACAGACAGAATCTGTTTGCAACGGTTTATTCCTAATCTAATGCGCTCAATTCATGTTTAAATTAATCTGACTCATGTCTTCGTGCCCTGGTACTATACCCAAGGCCTCTGAATAATGGTATGTAGTTGCCAATCGATCAATAACGTTACTAAAGCTCATATTATCGCAAGATGACAAAAGTCGCATTTTTGCAGCTGTATTTTAAATTTCTACTGTAAAACAGACAGTATCTGGTAGTTTTGCAGTAAACTGTTTGCAACGCTTTATTTTCAATCTTATGCGCTCAATTCATGTTCAAGATAATCTGAATCATGTCTTCGTGCCCTGGTAATATATCTAGAAAACAGACAAAAAACAGACAAAAAAACAGACAAAGAAACAGAAAAAATCTGTCTGTTTTACAGTAAATTGTTTGCAACGGTTTATTTCCAATCTAATGCGCTCATTTCATGTTCAAGTTAATCTGAATCATGTCTTTGTGCCCTGGTAATATACCCAAGGCCTCTATATAATGTTATATAGTTATGTAGTTGCTCTTTAACTACATAGGAAAGCAGTAATTACATCCTAACAATTGCAGTGATAGCAGAGATTCAAAATTCAGAATCCCGTGTACTTACTTTATAGTCAGTGATCCAGTCAAACCCATAAAAAAACCGAGATAAAAAATCCGAAAATGATCACCCCGTTTATTTCAGGAAACACAGGAAATACCTCTTCAACTATATCTTATATTTATTTGGAATACTTTAGAATCTGGTATTATTGTTGACAGATTGTCTAAAGTCAACCGCTACAAAAAAGTCAGTGTGCAAACTGTGTCTTGTCTGTACGTAACAACTGTTAGGTTTTTTTTTTATTTTTACGCATTTTATTTTGCGGTCAATTTTAGAAGCTCAGTCAAAACAATACCAGATTCTACGGTACTCTAGCTAATGGTGGAAAAGATCTTTTTATTCATCTTCTTTTCTGATAATCAGTGCACTGTATGTTATGACATTGGACATCTATTTGATTTTATCTATCAATTTAAGATGAGAATTTCTTTTCCTTGAAGCAATAACAACTTTTTGAGCACATTTTACATAGCTGCGAAACCTTCTCTCTCTACATTTTAATCCTGTCATCATCAATATCATCATCAAAAATTAACTACTTAAACATTATCAATTGATAATATCTGTGTCATGACGCTAAATCCATGTTATCTTGTCCCTGACATCTAAAAATAGCTTTTAGGCTAACTAAAAATAAAAACACCAACAACACAACGGATTCCTCGATCGAAGGTACCTTCGCTTAGATGTAGCTAGTTGATTAAAATCATTGTAGTGTGGGTGTCGCTCTCGATATCGGCAAGGTTTTTCAAAAAGAAACATGTTTTTTCACATGCTATTTCGTTCAGTTCTGCCTCCATCTTAAGTAAGTACCAATTCGCCATTGCTATTCAAGGCATTGTTGATTTATTAGTTCCATAACAACGTGGCTAAGTAGACGCCTCGAAATAACAAAAAAGCACTGCGCGCATGTGCGGGCATAATAATTTATGCGTAACATAGCACTTAATATTTACAAACATCGTATCCGATTGGTCCGTTAAAAAATAAAAATGACGTCATAACTCAGAAAATAATTTAAAAGAAAAAATCCCTGTAAAATTGCTACTTGCCTTAAACCTGTGGAGTTAATGAAACCATGTTGTTTTGATGAAAGCAAATTGTTGGAAACAAGATGTTCCATTATGGCATCTTTAATAAATGATTCCGTTATTCGGGACACTACACATGTCAAACTAATGGGTCTGTAATTCTCAGGTAGACTTTTAGATCCTTTTATGAAAACGGGTACGACATTAGCCGACTTCCATTCACCTGGTATTCTGCTATTCTTGATTGAAGAATTTAGAAGCGCTGAGAGAGATTCGCTCATAAAATCTGCTAGTTCGGATAAAAGTCGTGGATGGATATTATCAGGTCCACTTGATTTATTTACATTAAGAGCCTTAAGTTTCTTTTTTACCATTTTAGCAGTAATATTGATGTTACATCGCATTGCCTGAGTACGCTTGTCCATCAAGGGTGTTTTACCTAGCAGTTCTTTAGTATAAATTGTTTTTAAAGAATGTTAGCGTTATCCATATCATCGAAAATTAATGAGTTTTTGTCTTTCAAGTCTTCCAGCAAAGGAGCTAGGCCAACTTTGGTTTTGAGTCTTTTTCTTGTGTGACTCCGAATGATCTTTCGTTTGATCTTAGCTACTTTTTCTATACCACGTTCATAGTTCCATTTATCTTTTCGCACTAAAGCTTTAACTTTATTTCTAGTTTTCGTGTAGTTTGATCTGTGCTCACTTTGGAGAGAAGATATCTATTTTCTGTGTAATCTATTTTTTTGCTTTAATAGCAAGTCTCGTTTCTTTACTTAATGGGTACTGGTTTAGTTTCCAAGTTGAATTGTTCAAGCAATTTTGTTGGATAAACTTGGTTTGAATCACAAGAGTCTTCTCTTCAAGTTATTCCTCATGGCATAAGTATCTTCAGTTGAAGCAATGGATTTAAATCGTTTGACCATTCCGAGTTGTGTCATAATCAGCTTTATAATACATATAGCTTGCTTTTGGTTTTGAATAATCCACATAACAATGAAAGTCAAAAACAATCATACAATGATCACTTTTGCCAAGTGGTGAAAGGTATTTTAATTCAGAAATTTGCATATCTTCGTCAGTAAACACGAAATCGAGTTCAGAAGGTTGATCATTACCCCTTATCCTTGTTGGTTCATGACATGGCGTTCTATAAAGAGATAAAAGGTCATTACGTTGCATAAAAATTTTGCAGTGTGAAGGAAGCGATAAACTGGTTCCAGCTACTTCAGTTTTTACAACACTTTATGGGACGATTTGCCCTTTTCCCCCTGATTGAAAAGTCTGATTTCAATAATATTTGATGAGAGCATTAACATGGCCAGTACCTTGATACATGCACAACAGCGACTTCTAACCGTTATTATTCCTCTCGTTTTTAATGATTTTTAATGAAACCTAAATACCTTTCCTGGAAGACCAAACCGATTTTATTCAAAACACTGCAGAAGATACTTCATTTGGGTATATGATCTGTCCTCAAAAAAACACAAAGTATTTAACAGGAACAAGGTAAACTGGAAATCGCTGTACCGTTGGCGATGCCTGTAGTATAGAATGCCATGGTTCATGAACATGTTGGAAGAACATCGTTTCAATGAATTTGTGTTCCTTGCTATTTTCACCATGTGGAGTTCTCCAAGTCACCCAATTTATATCTCTGTAGTTGTAGTCACCAATAATACATTTGTGACTATAATTTTTTGAAGCGAGGTTGTTCATTGTTCTTGTCAGACTCAACCTTATTTGTTGGACTGCAGTAATAACACCCAAAACGTATAATGTCACCACGTCTCAAACGGATTTCAATTAAACAGCATTCTTCAAATTTGACATCAGATGGAATTTCATCTATAGACTTATCAAGAGTATACACAATTATACCTATACCAGTGTCAGTACTCTGTAGATTGACAAGATGAAGGGTGTAATTATCGATTACATAGTCAGAAAGAAAGCGCACTTTATTAGAGTTTTTTGGCTTAACATCTGGTAATTCTTTGTCAGAAACAGTGTCAATTGAAAAGGGGGCAGGTTAGTGCACCTAAAATGAGTTGATTTATTGTACTTGTTGCATTCAAGCATTTTAGCATCGGATTCAGTGTTACAATCGCCAAGTGTGCAATTATCTTTTATTTCAACTTCTTTAAAAAAGCCGTCAGTTAATACATAGTTACCGTCGTCATCTAAGTCAGACTCATCTCTACTTTCGACGATAGCGTTTTTCGTTTTATCACATCAAGCATTAGCCTCTAGATTGATATAAGAGATTGCTAAAACTTTTTCAGGATTGGGCGGGTCGCATTCCTCCATCTGATAGATTGTAAACAATAACAATAATCCTGAGTTTATAATTGAATATATAAGTAAAATATTGTGAATTTTGATTATTATTGTTTTTATAGATCTTTTCTTACTGCGCCATCTTTTTACGGAGAGCGTGGCTACTTGGTTGATATTTGATGTCAGATTGACGTCAAAGAAGGGATGCAAGTAAGGATAAATACAAAACACCTGATATAACTACAGAAGAACGTGAAAATGCAGAGAGATGAATTCCCACATACTGGCACTTATGAGAATGTTCAAGGTTTAAGCAATGGAAATAGCAGAAAAAGGTTGAGGAATGCCATTACAGTAGAAGGAATGGACATAGGACCACTGTGCGAACTTAGGAAAGACCACAAGCCTATACCACCAGACACAGCATTACAATTGAAGGACCAAAGATGCGACCTATTTGTCGAGCAAATGACTGTCTAACCAAGAGAACTTCATACCTATTATGTAAAATCTTGACCCCACCATTGGAAGAAGAAGAGACTCACTGCAACTCAACTGATTATTTAATTAAACAATTCAAGGAACTTAATAATGGAGAAGTGAAGGAAGAGTGGAAAGTAGGTAATCTAGATGTATAATCATTGTACCCATCCTTAAATGTTGAAAAATGTGTAGAAGTGATAAAGAAGAAACTATTTAATAGTGAGTTAGTGTTCGAGAATCTACGATGGAAAGAGACAGCATTGCACTTGAAATTCAACATGAAGAGAGGTGAAGCAGACAATTAATTTGGACTGTACTTACCTAGAAAGTTTGACATGAGACCACTTATATTTACACTAAGTGGTAGTATGAATGACAAGGAGATAAGATATTCACCATTGATTTTTCCTGGAGAAGCACCAGGTGAAGAAACAACATGCAAGATGTTATGTGATGATAGAAAGAACCATGCAGCTACATGACTCAAATTGATGGAACAGTTTATAGACAGAAAGAAGGAGGTGCGATGAGACCTTACAGGTGTGATATCTGATGTGCATATGTGGGAGTAGGATATAGGAATTAAAGCAAGAATGAGAAAAAGATTTGCTGTGTCAAAAACAATTAAAAACTATCTAATATTCTCTAGTTTTTTATATGGCAACTCACACTACCGCAGAAAAGGGCAATTTGAGATAGTCGTAAGGGTCAGCAGGTTCAAAAGTCCAAAACAATGTACTTACTATTAGATATATTTAATATATATATTTCTACTTAACAACCCTAAGAAATCATAACGATTTCACTACTATAAACTAAAAAGTACCAACATCAATCATTAATAAACAACAATATAGAATAACAGAATACCATTCTTTTATCCTCCGGATAGGTTCTTTTGGTTTAATATTATAAAATCCATAATATAAGTTCCACTAAATCTGTTTCTCGAATTCGATGCTCCGATGTTGATTATGGTTCATCCACTACTATCAACAGCTTCTTGTGCCGCTATTAACTTTCAACTGCAAAGTACCACTATTACTAAATACCAGAAACATCAACGCTTTATAATGGTGTATTTGTCACACCTTCTTCTGCTTTGTACTCTGTAGGTTAATTATTCTTAATGCTTCAATTAATTTCAATTCAATTTCTAAGTTCCTCTAAGGCACGTCATCACTGTTAAGGATTTTGTTTCCGTTTACACTGTATACTAGAACTAAGATACAGTCATTCACTCAGTAATAATTGTTGACTGGTTGTACTTCTGTAATAATTTCCTCTTATTACTTTGTACACAGCTTCACAATTACTGTTTAAATTACGGTAACTTGTAATCGTTAATGGCTTCTCAAAGTACTACTAACTTTGCTACTTATTTAATACTATTCTTTAATAATTTCTTCTATCAAATCATTGTAACTCATAACCATCAATGGCTTCTCACAGTTTCAATAACTTTGTAACTTTTTTAATGCAGCCTGTACTCATGCTGTACTAGACTGGAGTTCTGTCTTCTCTTCCTTGTTTTGACTCACTCCTTATAGCAGAACCACTAACTAGATTCATCATTTATTTATACAACTTGCAATCACGGTTGCACTAGGCTGGAGTTTTGTCTTGTATTCCTCGCCTCGACTCGCTGCCTGCTCATCAATTTTGTCCCTTTTTATACTGAATGCTATCCTAAAATAGCTTTTCCCAATGTTACAAATTTATATCCCAAAATAGCTTGTCATTTGTCTTACCTAAAATAGCTTGTCTAGAGGCTCTTAAAATAGCATATTTCTGATCCCAAAATAGCTTGTCTATTGATGTCAATACAGGATTAGTACAGGATTAGCAATCCTGTACCACTATTTGGTGGGAATACTTTATTTATAATTAGAATGTCACTAACGAGTTGTATGATTCTGGTTTTGTGAACAAAATCAGATTACATATGGGTGTTTTGCTTTGTAAATCTTTGTGATATTAAGAATTTTTTTAAGGTGTTTTATTTATCTTGGTTGTGAAATGAAAACCCCATTTCCCTTAACAGTGCTCTTGTTTTTGAATTTTTGGCTTAAGAATTTTTACAAAACGTTTTATTTATTGATTTTATCATTAACAGCTTAATTAATAAAGTTCTATTAGAAAGACATTTTTATTATCTTTTATTTTATTTGGTTTGCAAGTGCTAATAATGCTTTTAAGATCTTGAACTAAGAGTGCCAAAGTATGAAATCCTATTACCAAAATGTTCTATACAAGGCTTATTTTCTTTTAATTATAAGGTTTGCAATTGCTAATGACGCTTTAAAACTTTTTAAACTAATAAAGCTCAAGCATAAATTTTTTTTCTTTGTTAATAGTATCATTTATATATATTCATTTTAATTTATGCATTTTTTAAATATTTTTATCAATCCTGTATAAAAGGTTGTGAGCATTTGTAAATATGATAATCTGAGGAAGGTTTTAACACCTAAACGTCGTAGTTTTAATTTCAATTTTATTTTAAGAAATACTTACAATCTTATAAAAAAACATGTTGTATTCTTGAGCTTATGTATATAGTTTTATCCATTTTACTCATTTTATACTTTCCAACGAGCCATTTTAGTTATTTTATCTTATTTTTACTATTTTTAAACACTTAAGTGCATGCTTTGTGGAATTCTTTTGTTTGTGATAAGTATTTATAACAATGATTTTATGTCATTTTTAGCTTCTGAACGATTGCACTAAGCATGAAACGCTTAGTAAAGCGACATACTTATTATTATTATTATTATTATATTGTAGTTGAAAAGAAAAAAGAAAAGAAAATTATAAGACAGAATAACTAAAATATAAGACTACTACTCTTTTCTTATTAGACAAATTTATTTCTAATATCTTCAGTTTCTGAACAAAAAATAAACAAAAAAATAACATAGTTTACAATATAATTGCGAATACAGAAAGAAATTGGGAATGGGTTAGACCACAATGGACTAAAGAGGGGACCAGAGAGCGACAGTAACAGGACCAGACAGGGACAGATGGGACCAAATAAAGAACCTACTCTATAACATGGGATACCAACCTTTGGATAATTAGGAAGAGGGCAGTAAATGAGGCCAGTTAGTACAGGGGCCGTAGTTCACCACCTCCGTAGCATTGTCTGACATACTCTCTAATCTACTATTTACCATTTACCATTTTTTATATATAAAAAACTTCGCTAACATTAAAGTTGGGGCCGATAAAAAAACTTTCCAATTTTCTGTTTGCACCCTTATAAATGGCCTAATTTGTCTATTAAATTTTATAGACAAAATTAGCCATGCCAATGATTATTTAGACTCAAAACTATTTTTTTGGATTGCCCAACATTTTTTTCAAAGGTAACTACAATTTCATCTGCTTTTCTGGAAATTAAAGAAGAACATATAAGAAAAAAAAATAGAAAAAAAAATCGGAAAAATGAAAAGGAAGAAATTGAAAAATGGATAAGTAAGGGTCTGAGATAGCTAATTCGGTATCGGTTCAAAAGCCCTGTCTTTCCTGTGTCAATTGATTATATATATTTGCTAGAGGGATCAATATTTCAGGAGATATGACCCTTTTTGGAACACCCCCTACTTTTCTCTTAAGGCAAAAATCTGGAGGCTCTATTAGAATTTTAGTTACTAGAAAACTTTAATTTTAGCTTGAATTGATAATTAAGAATTATCCATAAATTGAACTAAATTGTACTTATTAATGAATTGTACTAAACTACTATTTTAATTCCTATTGCACAATTATTATAGTTTGTTTTTGTTTTGTTTTGTATAACATGACACCCAGATTTTAGCTTTTAGAGACAAGTATGGGGTGTTACAAAAAGGGTCATATAATTTTGGCAAATGTATACAACCAATGGACGCAGGAAAGATAGGGCTTTCAAACCGATACCGATTTAGCTATCTCAGACCCTTACTTCTCATAGTTGTTGATTTTCTTCTTCATTTTTCGCCTTCTTCCTTCTCATTTTCTGATTTTTTTTTCTGTGATCTTTTTTCTTATAGGTTCTTTTCTCGAAAACCGAATGAAAAACAATCATGGGAACCCTGAGATATTGACACCTTTGTCATAAGTCTCAGAATCTGAAACAGTCTATTAATCTTTTAATTTTAGGATCTTGAAATATCAACCCATCTTTCGAGTCACTTCGATTTTCCTTAATTCTTGATTGATGACATAAGAAAAGTTACAATTGTTGTATATTTCAACAAATTCAAAAATCTTTCTAACCCTTTTTTCAACATGAGTCAAGTAAAAGAAAATCCTTCAAATCTTTTTTTAGCCCCAGATGGTGTCATCAAGGCGACGCTCTCCTTCACAAGCAAATTTGCCTTTTTAGAGCCATGCAACTTTGACGAGTCATACCTCAGTTAAAAATCAATATTTTTTGATGCATTATTTTTGTTTGGCTCGAATCACTAAGGAAATTTATATAAGCTAATAAAATAAGAGATGATTCTGGGTTGCGAGTTCCCCTTTAAACAGAATCATTCTAATCCAATATGTTTTACTTTACATCAAGGTTGTCGCTGTGGTGATACTGAGGAAGAAAAAGGTATGTGTTGTTCTTTTTCTTTTCTTATAGTGGAGGAGAATTAGACCAAAAACTTCAAGAACCTCAAACAAATTTGCAAATTAAGGGGTGCAAAGTAATACTCCTTTGAAAGCACTTATCAAAAATCTGCTAAATTCTGTACCTTATACTGTGTAATTTTTTATCAACTTGTCTGAACCTTGACGTTGTTTGTAACAATTCAGTTTTTTTAACAAGTTGTTAAATATGGTTGTTAAATATGGTCTTTTCATATCTCGAGAACCACTAGTCCAACAGACTCGGTTGAATACCCGATCGGAGAGGAAAGACCACTTTTCTATTTGTGTTTCATATAAATTATACCCCTCAAATCAGCAGAAATAGCTGAAATTGACATCTTCTGTCAAATAGACTTAAATGGACTGTTTTTGGCTTCTAATCAATATTTTCTTAGATACATAAGAAAGTCTACCAAAAAATGTTGTATGGAAATGCCAGGAGAAATAGGATAAAATGGCTAAAAATGGCAAAAATAACAAAAATGGTTGATTTTCATATTTCAAGAACCACTTTTGTTTAAGTACTCAATCGAACAGGAATGGTCACTTTTCTTATCGTGCTAGCTTCCAATCCATTCATATTTTTGATTTGATGGTATCATTTCAATGTGTAACATTAAATTATAATTGAAGCAAGCAACTTTTTTTTACTAATCCTCTTTTTGCTAATTGCCATAAAAAACTTTTCACTGTTAATTCATCCAATACTTGCTTTGAAAGAAACAAAATAAATACATCAGTACTCACTAATGACATTCTGATAATTAGCTAACTCCATTACCTTTTCCTATACCACAAGGGGGCAGAATCTGCTTCCCTGAGGTAAAATCCTTTCAAACACAAAAAAAATTGGAACTCCCTTTGAGCCCTCTAGCCCCACCCTAGCCCTCCTTGTGGTAAGAAAAAATCCTCAAAAAGCGTTAACGTTTGGTTAGACAAGGAATTAAACAAATCTCCTGGATGAGAAAGAACCTATTCGTTCAGACTTTATTAAACCACATGTTTCAAATAGCTAAGTTTAGTCAATTTAACCTCTATTTGACAAGAAATGCCTATTTTTAGCCTATTCTAGCAGTTTGGTAGACTTTCTTATGTATATATGCAGCATTGATTTGAAGGTCATTATTATCATTATCACATGGCAGTCTCTAAATACGGCGCCAGATTTGTTGCATTTTCGAATGTTTGCTATAAGGACGATTCTTTGAAGTCATTAAAGTGTAAACATTTTTAGTTCAAATTTTTTGCTATATTTTTAAAATGAAGGTTCTGTTGGAAAGTGTTCTTGTATTTTTCTATTGTAGACCATTTTTTTTTTACCATTATTTTTTCTTGAACAATTTAACGCCATCTTGACGAATCATAGACACTTAATTCTGGGACGACCCAGAATAACAAATGCTTCAGTCAATGGTAGAACTATCTACAACCTACCCATGGTTGCATGAAAACTTTTCTGAAGGTTTGTGTGTCATAAGAAGAAGTGATAGGTATTGGGCTGGTCTTTAGCCTGATCTAATCATCGAACAAGTTATGATGAAATCAATTAAAAGTAAAGGTGGTCTTACCATAGGTAGTGGAATGACCGAAAATTTGAGACATACATGGATATACAGTTTGAACGCAACATTATCATATAGGTCAAAAAAGAACTGGAACACGACACTTAATCTGAGTATCGTAAATTGGGATAAAAAAGAACTAAGGGGTAATTAGGGTAAAACAGTAGTGACAACTCAAGTTCCTGAAGTCCCAAAAAGAGACCACTTTTTTCCAAAAGTCCCTTAAAGGGACCAAATACCTGTTAAGGGACCTATTTGTCACCACTGAGAACAAAAGAACTAGGAGGAAAAAGGTATGAAGAGTTTCCTTTTTAGAAAATTTTAACATAAGTAAAAGTTAGCCCTGTAACCCCATATGCTGGGGTAAAAATGAACAACAGCTTTTGGTAAATTTGGACTGGACTGGATCTAGCCAAATATTCTTTATATGAGAAGAAACTTAGTTGGATGTGGTAATACAAAATGTATCATACTTGTCGAAATAATGAATATTATTTTAGAAATTACAACCTTAGGGTCTTTATTTCTTTTTTACAACACTTGACGATTTTGCTTAAATGTCAACCTGTAAAGACGGTACTGAAGAACAGGGCAATTTCCTAAGAGAAACGACACCAAATAAATGATTTGTGATAGATGGTGGTTATCTACTTCACAAAATTGTATGGGTAAAGTTTCAGAGTTATGGCGAGATCGCATATAGCCCCAACGGCGACGATATTCTTAATGAAGTTGGGTGTAACTGCAAGACAACGACAAAAAATCCTTGTGGTAGTAATTCATAATGTTCATGTCGAGCTAGTGGCTTACTTTGTGTTGCTGCTTGTGGTGGTTGTAGAGGAACAAACTGTACAACTTGTGCTGATATTGTAGATGAAGATGGTGATGATGAAACTCTCCCTGAAATTACTATTTAACAATATAGTTTGATTTTTAATAATTTTAAGATAGAATTGTTGTGAAATATATTCTTTTTTTTAAAATATCATTTCAATCTATATTTCTTGCATTTAACATGTCAGCATATAGTATTCCATCATGGCCCATCTTCAATTTCTAAGTAATAAAATTGTCCATTTTACATTTTTTTAATGATTTTATCTACAAATTTAAAAAAAATTTGTTTAATATTTTGGATAGAAATTTTCAATTCTAAGCTGTGAAGTTCATTTTATCTTGGATAAAACTTGGAATTAACTAAGAAGAATACAAGAGTAGCATTTTAACTGCCTGTATATAAAAGCTTTGAATATTAAACTTCATTCAAATCTATATATAAGTTCTTCAACACCAATTTCATCAATTCAGGCTATAAAAGTGACTTTGTTCTTCTATTATGTTATGAGAAATTGAATGAATAATTAATGAGAACGATTTGTCAGTAATCAAATATTTTTGAATTTTTTTGCTTCAGCATAATCGATTTACTTACTAGATTGAATTTTAGTGCTTGATAAATCTCATAAATAATTGATGAAAAAAGCCACATTGTTTCAAAAAATCTAAATTTTCTCACTTGGCTCTGACACCATATCAATATTTGCATGGAAATGATTAATAGTTTGCGAGATAATGCATTGTTTTGAGCATAAATTGTAACTTTGTGGCCAAATTTCACCATAAAAAATGTGAAAAAAACTCTTAAAATCATAAGTGCCAAAATGAGGCATTTCCCCTGAGGACCTGAGGGGACTTTTTTATGTTTTAGTAGACACCTTGGAGATACCAAAAAAAAATAATTTCTGGGTCCATGAGTGCTCTCACTAGTTTCAAAAAGCAAAATTACTATAATAACTATTTTATTAACAATAAGAAAAATCTGCAAAAGACCTAGCAAGGTATTAATGAGATGATTAATCTAAAATCTAAAAATCATAACTACACTAACTTCATTAAGTCGGACAATAAGATATTCACTGATGAAAAAAACATTTCCACATGATTTTAATGATTAAGCTCTTCAATAGCTGAAAAGATACTTAGCAATGAGAAATATAAAGGTCAAAAGTCACATCTCCTTCGCCCTTTATTGAATAGCTTGGTCATTCGTGAATGTGACCACCTAGAAGTCAAAAACTTAATAACAAAATCTGAATTCAAGAAAAGCATGTGGCCCTAAGAGCATTCCCTTTGATATCTTGTCTTTAGTTAAGTCAGACGTTAGTAAACCCCTCACCAAAATCTTCAATTTGTCTTTTTCATCAGGTCTATATCCTGATAACCTTAAAATCGCCAAGACCATACCTATACTTAAAAAAGAGTGACCGTCACCTGATCTCTAACTATAGATCTATTGCAGAATTCAAGCCGTTGATATAAATGAGAAAAAATAGAGGACCTAATACTGGACACCTTCCCCGTGGCCTCTAGACTAAGCCCAGGAAAGGGCAAAAGGATTTGAAGGAGGGAATCTTGCCAAATGGCTTTCTGCCTAAGTCGAGTACTTGGAAAATATGAAATATTGGTACTTTTTTGGGAAAGGGGCTGGATTCATCCGTATTTATCTCAACATTGTACGATATGGCAAATGTTCATCTTTTAGGACACCTTCCCTGTGTTTTCTTAGATTAGGCCCACCAAAGGGATAAGGATTTGTAGGTTGGAATGTTGCCAAATGGCTTTTTGCGTAAGTCTAGTACTCGGAAAATACGAAATATTGGTACTTTTTGCGGAAAGGGGCTGGATTCATTTTTATTTATCTTGACATTTTACGATTGTGTTGATGTTAACTTTTTGGGAAACCTTCCCTGTGGCCTATAAATTAAGCCCAGCAAGGAGATCAGGATATTTAGATGGAAATCTTGCCAAATGGCTTTTTGCGTAAGTCTAGTAATCGGAAAATACAAAATATTGGTACTTTTCGTGGAAAGGGGCTTGATTCATTTTTATTTATCTCGACATTGTATGATGAAGTTAATGTTAATTTTGTAGGACACATTCCCTGTGGTCTCTAGATTAGGCCCACCAAAGGGATAAGGATTTGTAGGTTGGAATGTTGCCAAATGGCTTTTTGCCTAACTCTAGTACTCGAAAAATACAAAATATTGGTCCTTTTTGAGGAAAGGGGCTAGATTCATTCGTATTTATCTCGACATTGTCAGATAGTGTTCATGTAAATTTTGTAGCACACCTTCCCCGTGACCTCTAGATTAATCCCACCAAAGGGATAAGGATATGTAGATGGATATCTTGCCAAATGGCTTTTTGCCTAATTCTAGTACTCGGAAAGTAGGAAATATTGGTATTTTTTTGGGAAAGAGGCTAGATTCATTCATATTTATCTGGACACTTAACGATAGTGTTTATTTTTTATTTTTAGGAAACGTTCCCCGTGGCCTATAAATTAAGCCTACCAAAGGGATAAGGATTTGTAGGTTGGAATGTTGCCAAATGGCTTTTTGCCTAAGTCTAGTAATTATAATGCCTAATTATAAAGTAAGCCCATCAAAGAGATAAGGAATGTATCTAGGCATTTGATATAGGGTTAATGTTAATTTGAGGACACCTTCCCCCTAGCCTATAGATTAAGCCAACCAAAGGAGTAAGGATTTGTAGTTGGAAATCTTACCAAATGGCTTTTTGCCAAATTCTAGTACTTTGAAAGAAAGAAATATTGGTACTTTTTGCGGAAAGGGGCTAGATTCATTAGTATTTTTCTTGGCATTTTACAATTGTGTTGATGTTAACTTTTTGGGAAACCTTCCCTGTGGCCTATAAATTAAGCCCAGCAAAGAGATCAGGATTTATAGATGGAAATCTTGCCAAATGGCTTTTTGCTTAAGTCTTGTACTCGGAAAATACAAAATATTGGTACTTTTTTGGGAAAGGGGCTAGATTCAATTGTATTTATCTCGACATTGTTAGATAGTGTTAATGTAAATTTTGTAGCACACCTTCCCCGTGACCTCAAGATTAATCCCACCAAAGGGATAAGGATATGTAGTTGGAAATCTTACCAAATGGCTTTTTGTCAAAGTCTAGTACTTGAAAAATACGAAATATTGGTACGTTTTTCAGAAAGGGTCTAGATTCATTCATATTTATCTTACCATTGTAAGATAAAGTTTATATTAATTTTGTAGGACACCTTCCCTGTGGCCTCTAGATTAGGCCTTTCAAAGGGCAAAGGATTAGTAGGAGGGAATCTTACCAAATGGCTTTCTGCCTAAGTTGAGTTCTTGGAAAATATGAAATATTGGTACTTTTGGGGGAATTGGGCTAGATTCAATCATATTTATCTGGGCATTTTACAATAGGGTTGATGTTAATTTTGTAGGACACCTTCCCCGTGGCCACTAGATGAAGCCCACCAAAGGGATAATGATTTGTAGGTGGATATCTTGCCAAATGGCTTTTTGCCTAAGTCTATAGTACTTTGAAAGAAAGAAATATTGGTACTTTTTGCGGAAATGGGCTAGATTCATTAGTATTTATCTTGACATTTTACGATTGTGTTGATGTTAACTTTTTGGGAAACCTTCCCTGTCGCCTATAAATTAAGTCCAGCAGAGAGATCAGGATTTGTAGATGGAAATCTTGCCAAATGGCTTTTTGCCTAAGTCTAGTACTCGCAAAATACAAAATATTGGTACTTTTCGCTAAAAGGGGCTTGATTCATTTTTATTTATCTCAACATTGTAAAATAGGGTTGATGTTAATTTTTTAGGACACTTTTCCCCTGGCCTCTTGATTAAGCCCACCAAAGGGATAAGGATTTGTAGATGGATATCTTGCCAAATGGGTCTTTGCCTAAGCCTAGTACTCGGAAAGAAGGAAATATTGTTTTTTTTTGTGGAAAGGGTCTGGATTCATTTGTATTTATTTGGACACGTTTCGATAGTGTTGATGTTAATTTTTTAAGAAACGTTCCTCGTGGCCTATAAATTAAGCCCAGCAAAGAGATAAGGATTTGTAGGTGCAAATCTTGCGAAATGGCTTTTCGCCTCAGTCTAGTACTTGGAAAATACAAAATATTAGTACTTTTCGTGGAAAGGGGCTGGATTCATTTGTATTTATCTGGACACGTTTCGATAGTGTTGATCTTAATTTTGTAGGACACATTCCCTGTGGCCTCTAGATTAGGCCCACCAAAGGGATAAGGATTTGTAGGTTGGAATGTTGCCAAATGGCTTTTTGCCTAAGTCTAGTACACAGAAAATACAAATGGTCCTTTTTGTGGAAAGGGGCTAGATTCATTCGTATTTATCTCGACGCTTTACGATAGTGTTGATGTTAATTTTTTCGGAAACGTTCCCTGTGGTCTATAAATTAAGCCCATCAAAGAGATAAGGATTTGTAGGTGGAAATCTTGCCAAATGGCTTTTTGCCTGAGCCTAGTACTCAGAAAGTAGGAAATATTTACGGAAAGGGGCTGGATTCATTTGTATTTATCTTGACATTTTACGATTGTGTTGATGTTAACTTTTTGGGAAACCTTCCCTGTGGCCTATAAATTAAGCCC
>JAUKPT010000565.1:0-19159 GCA_032273505.1 Nanomia bijuga
TCTCAACATAAGACGCAGCTTATAATACAGTATTATATTATTTGAATAGCGATTCTAAACTAGATGATCTAAAAACTTTGGTCTTATGTACTCATTAAAATTCTCTAATTTATAGCTACGGAAAGCCATATATCCAAATGATGTTCAAACAAAACAAAAAATCATTTTTTGCCATTTCTGAAACAATATGCGGACAGCTGACGTTTCATTGCATGACTGTTTGTTCAGAATTAAGTGGGAGTGGACGTATCAAATCCAGTCTGTGGTCAACCTCATACCCAGAAAGATGGTATTATCTATGACTACATATCAACCATAACACTAAACAAACTTTCTTCCAGTTAAAAATAGTTATCTCCAGTAATAACAATATTTACAATTTAAATTATATATAATTCACTATACAACATTTCTATTAAACTATTTCAAAAAACAATTATTTTTAGTTAGCAGCTTTATGCTCTATGTTTATATCATGCATTATTTCATATTTTCCCTTACCAGAAAAAGTACTGATTTATCACATTATGCAGTATATCATCTGTTTATAAATATTGAATCTTCGATGCATCATCTGGCAGGCTTTTGAAGTCGGGTCATAGTGAAAACTAACACTATTTTGAACAGCAACGGTACATGTGGTACTGGTGGAATTCTGAAGGTATTCTAAGGCAATTGAAGCGCTTACTCAGATTAGCTATTCAGGTTTTAATTTCATCTTTAACGCAATCTTTACAGGGCCTTCTCGAAAATCCTTTGCTACCTCATGCCGTCCCACCACTCATTTATTGTGCATGGTATTTGAAAAGTGTTAACAAGTCACATTATTTAGAGATTGATATAATTTCTTATACAGCGTATTTTCATTCCTTAAGACCAATTTCTTTAATCTATGGTTTTCTAGAAGTATATATTGTTCCTTTAAAGAACCTTCTAATCTTGATATTTCATTATATAGATTTAATGCTTTAAAGTTTTCTCGGATCTTCTTGTTTAAATCTTTTAAAGCGTCTAATTCCGTTGTAGTTAAGGTATTGATGTTATTATCGGTGCTCATTAAAAGTTTTGCAATTTTCTCCTCAGCAAGTAAAGACTTTTGAAAAGCTAAATCCGCTTTAACTAAAGAGGATTTGGCGGAACTGAATGCAGCATTTGATTGCAGTCTAAAGTTAGAACATTTTGAGAGCACTGGGACAAGATGATGATTTATATAAGTCTTTATTTCATTACCTTGTACCATATTGCTTGCTATCATAGTTTGATTTTGCAATGTTAACGCTTCTTTAAAAGTTTTATCAACACTTTCCTTCTCTCTATTTGCTTGTTGCTCAACGTTTAACATTAATGTTAAAGCAGAGTGCGCTGATTTCTGAGGAACTCGTAATTGATTACTGATAGAGACAGCAGTATTAAGTGCAGATTCTACGGATGCTTTGACAGCACCTACCTTAGTCAAGGCACTATTTGCTGCTTTTTGAGCTTTCTTTGTGACATCCATAAAGTTTTGAACTGTATTCAACATCTCAATGGCATTACCTTTTATTGCTTTTGCACTTACTATATCTTGATCAGTTTTCTTTTTCAATGTCACGAGGTTCGTAATGTAAAGAGAAGATCGTCGACGTATCGAATCAACCTGTGTCAGATGAAGAGATGTTTTTAGTTTTGTGATATCAACAGACACAGCGTTGACCTTTCCTGTCAATCCTATGATGACTACTTTAAGAGATTCAAATTTACTGTTTATGCCGTTATACATTTGTGACAATTCAGTCACGTTGGCTTCGTATCCAGGTGTTGATATGTCGACCTGATTCAAAAGATCTTTGACGTAAGTTAATGCAGCAGTGGCATTGCTCTCCCAATATTTTATGGCAACGACACAATTTTTTGAAAATTTCTCTACTTCAAGACTTCTAGTATAAACTGGCATTAAGCTATCTGAAAGATTTAAAGCTCGCCGTCTTGTCATGGTAGCAAGGCTAACAGCTCGAGTAGCAGCAATGATAGATAGTTGTATCTTCTGTACTAAATCATATTTCTTTTTTAAAACATTTTGGGCGTTTGAAGTCACCATGGTTACGTAATTGTTCATTTCAACACCCAGCTTTCGAAGTGCTGTTAAAGCAACGACTTGCAGTTTGATTTTTGACTGGACCGTCTGATTCAGAAGAAAGAAACTCTTTGACAAAGACTTATGTATGAAAAATATTTGAAACACTGTTGAATTATGAGCTTGAAATACTGTGTTTGCCGATGTACTTAACTTTTGCACATTTTGTACCCCTTCTACCGAGAGTGATGTAAATATCTTATCAACTTTGTTATCAAATGTTTTCCATCTTGAGTGGAGTTCTGTCGATTCTTTCTTCCCATTTTCTGCTTCGGTAGTCAAGTTAGCTAATAAAGTCATCATAGATGTAATAGCCTGATAAAACGGTTTTATCTTTACTACTGACATAGTTGCGATAAGGTTTGAAATGCTAATCTTTACTTGAAAGAATTCACGACGTACACTTAGAATAGAATTCTCAATCAAGCCATAACAGACTGGACATTCTTGACATCGTAGGTTTTCACTTAAGGAAATATTGTATGCGTTTTCTTTACATAGATTGCATTGTCTTCCTCCTACGTTCAAAGTTCGATTACAGAAACATTGCCCACTAAAAGTATCACAAAGTGTATTGTTTTTACTATCGGTTCCTGGTAGATAACATTTACATGGCTTACATCCTTTCAACTGTGTATATAGTCCGTAATAACCAAGGTCACATCGATCACAGTGAGGAGGTAATACATTAGGCATGCATTTTTCACAATATTGACCTGTGGTACCTGGCCTACAATGTTTACATACACCAGTTTGGGGGTCACATATTTTCGAACGATTGTTGCATAAGCAAGGGACACACGAGACTAAAGGACCTCCATTTGGAATTAATCTTGTATAGCCTGTTTCACATTGCTCACACGAATATCCTTTGTAACCTTTATGACAAACTGAATTTTCAATAAATTGCACCATTTGAGTAAGGTTTTTATTTGACTTGTCATAACGAGATGATGTCAATTGGATACTTTTTATAGTTATTCTTACCGGAGCTTTGAAATAAGAGACCCCAATATGAAGCTCTTTTACATCAGTTATTAAAGCCTTAAATTCAAATTCAGACATTTTCTTTGGATTTACCATAAAATCTTGGTGTAACCTAACAGTGTATTTATTTCTAAATTTTGAAACCCTTTCAAGAAATTTGAATAAAGCATATTTGTTATCACCACTAACCAAACGGACATGCCATTTAATATTTGTTTCTTGCTGATCATATACAGGATAGATATCCATATGCATAACAAGTAATTGCCCATAAGAATACAATTGATTTCCCAGAAATTTCGATGGTGCACTAAAATGGAGATTTGTATTAGTTTGGTCAGTGTATTCAACTCCAATTTTTGTTTTGATAATAAGTTGAGTTTTATCATTACCAGAAGGATGAAGAAGTCTCCACCCATCGTATTTCAATGTATACGAAAAATAAGTTTCAATAAACCTTTTCACAAAACCAATGGCAGAAGTACATGAAATAGAATGACCATAACCAAAACATTCCTGACAACCTCTTGGGTTTTCTTCGTTTAAATTATAGTAACCAAGTAAACATTCGTTGCAACGCCTTCCATGTGCATTTTTCTTGCACGAACACAAACCTCTTTTATTTTTATTGCATGACTGTGCAAGACTTCCCACTGGCGAACAAAGACACGGAGAACACCCAGTACTTGGATTCCCATAGTACCCAGGAATACAACTGTCACACCCTCGTCCCCCATATCCCGTTTTGCACTGACACTGTCCTCCATAACTACGGCATGTCGTGAATAACAATGTACCAGGTGTGTAGCAGTCACATTTTAAAGCTTCGTTGTACAATTCTGTGTCTATCGTATAGGTATGCCCTGCACAATGACTTGGCAAGTTATAAGTCGTCGATAGTGGTCTCGAGTAAGCAAAACATTTCTCAATATCTGTTTTCATACTTTTTGCTGCCATTGTTGAATAGTATGTGGCAGAACTGTAATCGAGCATCAAAATAATAGAATCGACAAGAAGTGGCCACGGTAAACCATACAATTTTGATGAATCTTTGTACTCTAGTAGAAGAGAGTACTTTTGTCCTTTCATAAGATAAACGCTTGAAGACGACATCCAGTTATTTGCGTCACCTAGTTTCAAATCTTTGATCGTAAGCGAGGAAGCTTTAACTATTTCACGACTACTCATATTCTTTATTTGCATCGAGAACAACCAATTGGTAGGCTTATCTGAACTTTTCAAGTATAAATCTATATCATCTATTCCTGTCCAATCTACCTTCTCTCTTCCTTGTGGCAGAATTGCAGAGTACCAGTCTAATTGATAGAGACTGTATCGTAGAAGAACGAAATATTTTGCTGTAGTTGGAACTGTGAACTCTAACTCTAAATTTTGTCCAGCATCAAGACGAGCGAATCCAACTCCTGTAAAATATTTACCATAATTACGAACTAAGGTATAAACTGTATGAGTGCTATTAAGCATCATCATTTCAGGTTCATAGATTATATTGGTAAAATTAGGAAAGAAGTAACCAGATTTGACATCATCGCATACTGGGCTTGTTATACCTGGTTTACACGAGCAAATACCTGAAATCGCATTACAAAAAGGTAAAGAACCACCAATGTTACACGGGCATGGTTGGCAGTGCGTATCTAGTGTAGATGGGAATTTGTAGAACCCGTCTTTACATGTATCGCATTGCCTCCCAGTAATAGATGGTTTACACCCACAACTTCCATTATATTGATCACATATTTTGTTATTGTTTAAAATACCAAACGCGTTACAGCCACAATCAAAACAAGTTCCTATAGGCGGCTTAACAAATCCCCATTTACCGGGAATACATTGATCACATCTACGCCCTAATATACCTTTTTTGCAATAACATTGCCCAAGTTGTCTCAATAAAGAGGCAACTTGTGAACATTTCCCATCGTCACTTATACCAGGACCATAACAATCACACAGTATGCATGCGTCTATATCGTTTAAAGGCACACTTGTGTTACGATAATAACCTTCTATACATTGATCACACCTCTGTCCACGAGTATTATGTTTACAATTATCGCACTCTCCAAACCTTAACCGTTCGTTGTACGTACAACTGTCTGCATGATCATAACAAACACATTTCTTGCAAGGATTTGCTGATATAGCATTCCCTGATCGCCACGGTCGGTTCCGATAAAGTGGCAGACATGATTGGCAATCTTTCCCCATTGTAAAATGCTGGCAGTCGCATAACTCAGTTCCATTTACAGTGTCACAAAACTCTGCGTGACCGTGACAATTGCACCGTGCGTCAACACGGATGTCACTTATTGCGTAATAATATTGATTCAGTGTTGCTTCCTGGTTTATATATTCTCTACCGTCAGTTCCTGGATATTCCAATCGCAATCGTATATTTGTCGCTTCGAGATAATCGTGTACATCAGCGTTGAAATAATTTCTCGTTTTATATCGTGTTCGAGGATCGAAATGAACAACTCCTCCCGAACGTGGAAATTCGCCACTATAAAGTTCAGAACAAATCTGCCTGAATGGATGGGATTGTGAGATCGGTGGATCCGGTTGCATATTATATGCTGAGCGACAGTTTTTCGCATAGTATTGATATATTCTCCAAGTATTTCCGTAATCATTCGATCTCTCTACAATCATTTTTTTCGGTCTTTCAGTATAGAATATGATATATATACCTCCACTGATCAAGTACTTTTTATTTAAAGCTAATGATACATTAACAGTGAGTGGCTCAAACATTTTCGATAATCCTAATTGGTTGGATTGCCACCATGTTTGAGATTGCCACCATGTGGTTGCAGTGAAATTAAACTTATCTACCATGTACTTGGTGGGATGTTCTTGAAACAGACTGTTTTCGTTACATATTTGACATTTTCGTTGTGGTCCTATGTAGCAGTAGCCTTCAGGTGAACTACCACATGTGTTCGAGGCTGCAATCTTTCGATTTAGCGCTGCATTTATAGGTGAAGTGATGCACGTTTTAGGAGTTCGAATGTTGTCATAACACGATGTCGAGCAATAATGAATAAGTCTCAATATATGTAGGATGATAACTGCATATCGTATATTTAGCGATGGTGGTGGGAACGAACTCAATTGAATTCGCCATAAACGCCGAAGAAACCTCATCACAAGTTCTGTAGTGACGCATTTATTTATTCACCTTAGTTCCCGAATATTAATATAATATATTTGTTTACTTTTCAATGCAAGCTGAAATATATGAACATGATTCGAGTGTTATTCAAACCAGTAACATTCCATTTGGCAATTCCAAATTTCGTATTGATTAAGCCATTTTTCACTTTGTTTTCAATCTTCTTACTTTGATTTTTCGTATCTTTTTAATGACATATATTGCAATCCACACATTAACATTGTTCACAACACGTAATAATTCTTCTGTCTATTCATGCGGTAGCTATCAATTGATACAGTAGCGTCCTTAGCTAAATTTACATAAATGAAACAATCTCTGATTCAAATTGAATGACTGTATTATAATGAAACATAATTCATTTATATATGTCTTCGTTTAAAATGCAGTCGAAAGACAACTGAATGAACAAGTTTACAAGTTATGATTAAAACATGAAGCAAGGAATGATTAATTCATGGAGAACTTACCAAAATTACTCTAATAGTGATTGACGTGAATGGACTGTAACCACCGATATTTGAAAAAAATTTAACGAAACGGAAGTTGGAGTTTAATAAGATTTGATAAAAAAAAATGCAAATATCAAATAATTGAATTTGAATAATTCTAATAAAAATGTGACATCAATAAAATTGGTATCAATAAAATAATAAGTGCAAACCCAGTGCTCAATCCATACATTGGATCATAGTCACTAAGAGATAAATTTCTTATATTGAAGTTTTACAACTTTTATAACTAACGTTATAATTTCAAAATCTGAAGTGGGTTGGGATCAAATAATTAATGATTGTTTTTCATCATTTCTCACTTCGAACATGCAAAATATCATCTTTGCTGTCTGAAATATGTTTATATGTGTATCAAATATCATAATCAAATTTGATGAGTAATATTTTCAATGACCGGAGTGAGTTATGATCAAAATCATAGGGCCGTAGCAGACGATATTATTTTTGGGGGGCTGACATGTTGCTGGGAAATTTTGTTTTTGTGGGCTCACAGATCCCTGGAAAATGACTTCCACAGGTTTCTCTTACTTGTTATGATTTTTTGGATTTTTTTAACCAATCACGGCGCGTAATTATTTTGGTGCTTCTCAGGATTTAGAGGGTTGTACCACAATAAACCAACCGTTGATAAGGAAATATAAAAGGGACTACACGCGGGTTAATCATGTTTTTATTCTTGCTTTTTTATATTTTATACAAAAAGGAAACTTCGATTCATCATATTCATGATTTTAAAAAAATGGTTGGTCGGGAAAAGTTGCGGGGGGTGAAGCCCCTTTAGCCCCCGCGGTTGCTACGGCCTGAATCATCCAAAAAGAAAAAATAAGCAAGTGAGTAAATGAAAAGCGATTAGAGTGAGCAAACATTTTTGGTTATTTATAATAATCTACATATCAAAGAAGTCATATCTACAAAAAAAGAAAAAGAATACTGGAGTGATTCAAGATCAAAAAGTCATTCGATGATTCCACCCAATTAGCTTCCACTAAAAGTTGAAACATTATTGCCTTAAGGCGCTCGTCCACGGGGAAAGTTCATTTCCAGAACATTAAGTATTCATGTGTTTCTTTTGTTGGGCATCAAACATGCCCGCTTCGTATGCATAAATAATAAGGCAAAACACTTTCCACAACTTTTTCAACTCGATAAATAAAGTCGATGGAAAGTTTGTAAATTTCAAAAGCACCCGATGTGAAGTCTTTTGTGTCAAAATGAATAACGCATTTTTGATCATAATCATATTCAATCGTTTACAATACTCTTTTTCACTTGGCGTGTTCTATTTAAAAAATCTCCTGCTGTGAAGAATTATCGTTCTTATTGTTAAAAGAAAAAAAAAAGTTTATCTTCTCACGTGTTGAATGTTAGAAGAAAATAATAGATTATTAACTTTCATCTTTACCCTCCACGTGGAAAGAATTTCGTTTATGAATATTTAATATTCTGGAAAGTGAACTTTCCCCGTGGACGAGCGCCTTTAACATAATTGATATGTAACATCTAGATTCATTGACATCAGTAGAAATTTTAAATACCGGAGTAATTCGGGATCAAATGATCTTTTTCTTAAAAGAAAAGTATAATAAGTATTTTAGTAAAGTATAATAAAATATTCACAATTCACCAACACGTGACATAAGTGGTAGGAATATATAATGAGAGATCATCCAGAATGCGACTTCGTAATACTCACTCATGGTGACTTTGACTGTTCCTCACCTTGTGAATTGACTCTAAACATAAGTCGAATTAAGGTGAGTTGACTTGAGTACAACCTCTTAGCTAAATGAGTACAAAAATTCCAACACACTCCGATATTTCAAATGCTATTGTGAATTTCTCAAAAGTATAAAGATCTGTGATTTATCATTCCAACACCGTATCAGGCTTGAAAATAATC
The DNA here is from genome assembly GCA_032273505.1 of Nanomia bijuga. Lineage (NCBI taxonomy): Eukaryota > Metazoa > Cnidaria > Hydrozoa > Siphonophorae > Agalmatidae > Nanomia > Nanomia bijuga. The sequence goes on from JAUKPT010000565.1 coordinate 8,715, forward strand.
AATGATAATATCTAGCATTTAGTCATAAACCACATCGTTGCTTCGGTAGGCTAAAATAGAGGGAATCACTTTTATCTTGAAATACTCCGAAATTTATGTTTATTAGAACTTAAATCAATACAGGATCTACAGGATCTACTCTGGTTGTGCACATGTAAAAAAAATTAGTTTTAAATCATAAACTGCATACATCTATTCTTACAATCTCACTTTTATCTATATTGCAAAATAAAAAGTAAATTGCTTAAAGGTTTTTAAAGATATTTGATCTTTTGGATACTCCGAACTCCGTCATCCATCAAAACGACCAAAACTACAATCAAAAGATTGTGACGGTAAAGACAAGCTAGTGAGTGAAAAACTGAAAATAGATTTTGTTTGTTGAATCTTTTTCACATATGAATAATGTAGGTACTATTTCCGATTTTCTATTTATTTCTTTATATGTCGAAAACATTGATGATAAATACAAGGTATAATAAACCTCAAAACACGAATGCATTTGCTTCATTTTCACACAAAATAAATGGAGAAAAAAGATCGGAGAAAGATACTACCAAGATTCGGAACAAATATTTGCACGTTGTGATAAACTTTCTCCGGTTTGTAGCTTCGATGGGGTTTTGTCAAAATTTACCGAAACTTGATCCATTGTGATCAAGAAATCATGAATTGAATTCTCCTGTGTTCTAAGTTGCTCACACGTAATGTTCTTAAAACATTTAAATGAAGATTGTTTCGTTAATCAACATTTAAATCAAACAATTTGGGATAAAAGATACGTGATGTGACCGAAAAGCAAATGCAACAACCACAAATAAACACATGATAAATTTAATTGTCGAAAGGCGGTTTGAGATCACCAAAATGTACCTGTTTAAACCCCATTAGACAAACATGTATCTAAACACACCGCATATGTGGTCCATCAATTGATTATTTTTTTTACACAATTGATGAAATGTATTCAACATTCATGTCATATGGAAATCGATGTATCCCACAGCGTACGTAAGTACTCATTGCATAACAAACAACAAGAACAGTTTTCTTAGATATTTTAAACTTTAATCAACCTACCCAAATGAAGTTTTTTCTTGCAGGTTCAGAAAAACTGCGTCTTTCCAAGGGGGTTTCAGATACCCCTAAATAAACAGTTTCTCATGAACAGATTGCTCCTCAATTATACCATTTAATTCAATCTACGTATGTGGAATAATATCAATTTTATCTTCTATTGTGTAAAATTGGAAAACCATAGACCAATAAATGGCTGAGATAAGGGAAGAAATGTAAAAAATGACCCAAATCTACATCTCACTAAGCGAATCTTAGTGATACAACTTTATCTAAAAAATAGACTAGCCCGCCCCTAAAATGTAATATTGATCCCTAAAATCCCCCAAAAATAAAGATTGTTGGATCAGCCTAAAAATTGATACTGATACCAATAATCTAAAAATCTGAAAATAATAGGAAAATGGGCTGCTGACCCCTTAAATCCCCCTAAACTAAGCATTATCGGAACAGCCTTAATTTTGATACTGGGATCAATTCAAATATGAGAAATCTAAAAATGGGAATCTAAAAATCTGAAAACAATAAGAAAATGGGGCATTGACCCCTAAAATCCCCGCAAAACTAAACTTTGTCAGATTAAGCTGAAAATAGGTATTAAGGTTATTTCGAGGGTGGAGAATCAAAATAAAATACTGTTTTTGAGGGAACTGACTCCATAGCACGTGATCAAAAATATAAAAGCGACTGGCTTATTGACTCTAATAGCAAAAAGTATGCCCATATTTCCCCCAATAATTTCTCCCAAAAGATAATTTCGTCTCCACGTATTCTGGACATGCTTGTAAATACTTTGAGCATCGTGGTTTGATCGCAGATGGTACCAAAACGCCCAACTCGATATTTTGTCGGCAAGATGTGGGGCCGTGTATAAAGTAGGCTATGCTGACGCTCAACTCATTAATTATTCATAGAGGAACCATCATGGTCATAACAACCTGGGAATGGATTTAAAAGTATTAAATATGAATCCAAGCGAGCCACACGAGCCCCATGGTTTTGAAGAAGATGGTTGAATCTATAAAAAATCATGCATTTTCTTCCAAAAATGAGCAAAATCGTATAAAATTTTCCTCATTTTCTATCCTTATACAATTTTGTGACTCGATTTGGCTCAAGTTTTTTAAGTCTACAAACTTCAACTTTCTTACAATATTCGTCCTATTCAACCATCTTCCATGAACTATATAAAACTATATAAATAACAGGTTTTTGATTAGTTCATTACCACCATGGATATCAAGAAAGATAGACACGGGAAAATTCAATGTAAAGTTTATGGAAGATGTGTACGCTTGAATAACATGAAATGGCACTCAAGATCTCACAAAGATATTTATGTCGGAAGATGAAGCTCGAGAAAAGCTACGAAGACGTAATGATATCTTTCTAGAGTATAAATAAAAATGCGAGAAGTTAGAAGAGAACTGTGTTGATACGCCAGCGAGAGCTGTTATTACACAATCCTTTGAAGAAGAGATGTTAAAGGAGAACCAAGATCATATTGACCGTCTCGAGCCAGGAAAACATCAGTGGCGGATCTGGCCTAATTTCTGAGTGTCTTCAAAAGTGATATTTACCTCTGCTGTGGGAAATTTTGAAAATTGGAACACTGAAAACGCATGGAAACACATACTTCAAGACCTATTTTCCCTCATATCCCTCATATTTTGCCCTAATCTGGAACCCAGTTTAACAATATTTAGGGCCAACTTACTCTTAAATAATAAAAAACTGCTCAAAAATACTGTTCTTAACCAAAATGAGTGTCTTCATGAAGATACTGAAGACACTGCAGATCCGCCACTGCCAAGTGTAGTACAAATCTAGTGTTCAGTATCGTAACGTAGATGATGGCGTGTAGAGCTGAAAAGCTGAAACTCGTACCCTAGGTATATAGATTTGAACAATACAGCTTTGAAGCACTTGGGCCTGTAGTGCAATAGTTTGTGAAGCGCGATCTTTTCAAACAGTGTTCTTTTCATGTGGTCGAAGAAACGCAAATTTCCGAACTCACTGATGACTTTTAGGAGGAAAGAAATTGGGGTCCCCATCGACATTTCGACGCCCATAAAATCGTTTCTTTGACGCTCGACGCCTGTATAATTTTTCCTATAATGACCAACGCTAGTAAACAAAATTTTGACTTCTATGATCAGCGTCTTTGGAATAAGCCAAAATACGCCTACGCCAAAACCTTTCCCCCTCCACTTTTAAATCGTGTTTAGTTTGAGGAGTGTTTTTTCGGATCAGTGACTGGCAAATTAATACTTTATTTTCTAAGCATCGTGTGAATAAACAACAAAGGAAAATGGCGTGGAGAAGAAATATCAATATTAGGCCAAAATATTTACCGGTGTCTTCAATGTAGTTCTGTAGAAAGGGAATATGTTTTATTGGCATACCGAAAAGTTGTAAAAAAAAGAAAAAAAAGAAAAGTTTTACGCTTGACAGGCATGCCAGTAAGAAATGTGTACGTAACCGGTTACACGATCGCGCGACCGAGTTTGAATTTGACTTTTTTACAAGTCCTTTGTTATCTGATCGGTACTGTCATTATCTTCTTTTGTTTTGAAGCAAAATATGTTACGTTTTAACACAGTTATAACACAGTTATAACACAGTTATAACATGGACATCATATGATATGGTAAACGGTTAATGGTTTGCACTTATGATGGAACAGCCATGCACAAGCTCTTTACGTGCTTATCCAGGCATAGCTTAAGTCCCACCCAGTGTTTCGTCAGCTACCAACTGACTATCAATTTCCCTCACATGGCATGGGTCAACCCGTCGGCATTGCCTAACGATAGTTATTGTGCCCTCGCTAAGAGCTCGAGTTGAGTGCATTTTATTGCATCATTTTAATGACACTCGCCTCGACCATCCGCGTCCCCCATCCAGTAAGTATCTTTCGACGACGATGTTTAACTTACATGAATATAAGTGTGATAAATGATGACATACCATTACGATATGGTACGGCGCACACCATTTACGCGATCCAAAAGTTGAAATTCATCAGGGCCTTGCATGATCGGTTTCACGATCTCGCTAAAGAGTTTTGTGACACTGACAGACCTGGCGCCGCGCCATGAATAGAAATATTTCTTAAAATTGATCTCTTATTTTCACTCTTAATGCTTTTTTTTTTATTAAAAAACAGTATCATGTTGATTTTACCGGAATTCCCTTTTTTAGTATTTTTTACACTTTAATTTAAAGAAAAGAGTCTGTTTCTTACCGTTAATACCTCGAAATGTTATACCGATGCTGGGGGACTAATCGTTTACTCCGTCGATACCTTGGTGTATTTCCTCACGTGGTTTGTTCTCATTGACATCGGATGTCATTTCCGTCCTCACTGTCATATTGTCACAATAACGAACGCCATTCAATGCAATGTTTTTTTAATATTGTTACCATTAGTGACCGGAAGAGTTTAACTTCCGATTTGACCATAGTTGTTATTTAGATATTGCTACAGAAAAGCGTTGTATCATGAAATGATTAGATGCCGATAGTTCCGGTCCGGATTAATCGGAGATTTATCTTGTTGTGATTTTATATTGTTATAGATCATGCCAGGAAGCCATTATGATACATAACGGGTTGTCAAGGTGATCTCAAGCTGTTTATCTTTAGATGTTGCATTTGTAGGAAGGAAAGGCCATTGATAGCTAAGCGGATTTTTTAAAGATGATCGGTTAGATATCGTCCTCCAAATAATTCCAAATACCTTATTTACCTTAAATTCCACACATTTCACACCGAAAAGTATGGGCGGGGGTGGGGTGAAAATTGTGATTGGAGCGACAAAATTGCGAAAAAGTAACAAAAAAAAACGACATGAATGACAAAAGTTGTCGAGATATCTACTTCATTTTTAAGATATTGCCGTCCACACCGCAACTCATTTTCGCGGAAATGATCGAGCACAAAATTTAAGGAGAAATATAATTTATTTTTTATGAAGAATATTTATGGTCCCAGTGTTTTTGAAAAAGAGTGAATTTTGTAAAGTGATTTTTGTGAAGTACCTCAATAGTTTTTTTATGATTTTTCCCCATTTATATTACGCAGAGATTCCCGATAGAAGCGGTATATATTAAGTTCTACTACCAGGAATGGATTAACGCAAACCAGGCCCATTATGATTCCGTTCGGAAACTCCATACAATTTTTGAAAAACCGTACATACAGTGACACAAAATGGTGAGTTCATTCCTTCACACCGATAAATATTTGTCGTCGGTATGAAAGCCCCCGGTTTCAACTGTGGCAATAAAAAGCCGAAAGGAAATAAAGTGAAACATTAACAACAACAACAACAACAACAACAACAACAACAACAACAACAACAACAACAACAACAACAACAACAACAACATATTTTAGCCAAAACCTCTTATTTCTTCCTCATTTTGCTATTTATTATTTCTCCCGTGTTTTAGGGTGCAAAACAATCGAAATCGCTTATTTCTTTCCTAGTTTCAAAATTTCCTTTATCTTTCCGAGAAGTTGGACATTATTTTTCACCATTGTTCCTTCAAAACAGTTGTTTGGAAATGGAAGACCCGTTTTCCAATGAAATCACATGACTAACGCTTTCTCAGATTTCTACTCAAAGATGCATCAACAAATACCACAAAGAAATCGATATGGCACCAAAAACAAGTGAAAGTAAATTCAAAGAACAAAATAACAGGACCAAAAAAACAATTTTCTCAGCACACGAAAGCAAAATAGAACCAAACCCGAGACACCAAGATATATTATTACAAAAAAAATTAGAGAATCAATACAGAAAAGCCAGACATAACATAATCTTTTTTCGTCAAATAATCTGCCACTATATGAATAAAAAAATAAATTCACAAACAAAATTTATTAGAAAAGAAAAAAGCGCGAAACCGATAAATGGTTTGAAGATATTTCTTGAAATACCACTGGTCTCCGATAAAAAGGGCCGCTTCTGTTTTATATACAAAATCAAACAGTCTCTAACAAGGATCGTAATAAAAACAATTTCACAAAACACGTGTATGAGAATAATAATACGTGATCATTTCTTATTTATAAGATTAATATTTTATCTGTTATTTCCATTCCTTTTTTCTAGATTTTTAGTACTTCGTTTTGAAACATGTGCTTTTTTTATCGTGAGGTTTTTTCTTGACTCTCACTTCAAAAATGAATTGCATTTTTAGGACCATTTCTCTCAATTTTCAACACCAAAATGGGTCCAAAATAGGAAATATTAAAATTTTAATTCCTATAGTTAGGGATTGGTATTTTTTAATACAGAACCAAGGAGGAATCATCTTTGAAAATTTGGCATGTTTCTTGACATGTTTCTGTTCAAGACGAGAAAATGTTTGAAAATCTGTCTGCTAATTGTAATCTTCCCATGGTTTTACCAAAAAATCGCATTCCCTCGTTATACGCTCATTTACAGGCCTGTCGGTAAGAAATGTGTACGTGCTCGATTACATTGAGCTTTCGCGGTCGAGTTTGTGTTCCAATTTCTTCAAATCAACGTGACTGTTTAGTAGAAGAAAGGCGAAATTTTAAGTATTTTTTGTCAGTACACTTTTTACGCGATCACTCTGAAGGATTTTGCGCGACCATTGCGTGATCGAATCGATATGATCGCGCTACACTGAAAGGCCTGTATTTAGCATCCATGAAAGATTAGTAAAGCAACACTGACCTGTGCAGGCGTCAAAATACGATTATCCATCGTATAATCAAATAATCTTAAATAGATAATTTTAAATACAAATCAATTTCAAATATGTTTTAAACCCAAATGTACGCAACATTATTTTAAACACGAGAAAAATCGAGAAAAGTTAGCAAAACCCGAGTATGAGCTGAGACAATTATTCCCCAGCCTGTCTTTGCTTCCGGCTAAATGTCTCTTATACCGTGGAATTTTGAGTGCAAAGTTTGAATTTTAAGGAGTTGAAACCGACCGTATTGCTTGTACCGGCGGTACTGGGTTTTATCCTGCCCTGGCAGCGATTTTCAACAAAGTAGCTATTTAAGGTTCTAAGAGCTGGGTAAAACTTAACGAACATCGGATCGAACATTTAAAAAACAAACAGTTAATAGGCAATTATCATTTACAAGGTAAATGTTTCACCATGTTTTTGTTGGTTCGAATAGATATTTTTATATGGCGAAACATAACCGAACAAAATGTTCGATCGGATCTTCGTCACGTTTCACCCGGCCTGTTTCAAATAAATGTAAAAATAGTCATAAAGATATTTGAGCTTGAATTATCAAGTAATGGGGTTTGAACGATTTACGGCTACGTGGTTATTCTAACCGTATTTATTTTGTGAAATTAATTAGATCCACGTATAAATGTTATTTATCAAAGCAATACAGGCAGTACTTAGATCTGGCGCATCCCACTCTGAATTTGATTAACACGTATTGTTGTACTATAACAAGGGTAATTCTTTTTGCCCAAACTTCTTATTTCTTACCCCATACCATTTTCCTATTTCTTAATCTCCCTCCTGCTTTAGGGTGCTAAACAATAGAAATCGATCATTTCTTCTCCTATTTTTCAATTATTGCTTATTTATCCCCCTCCCTACCGTTGCAGTAGTTACGTAATGTTCACCTCTCCATAACAAATATATTAAAGTCACGGCACTTTTGAAACACATTCTCATATTCTTTACTAATAATGGGATATTTTGCACTGACAAAAAAAGCTTGAAACCTGGACTCATTTTTATGATTACTCCATTCTTTTGAAAAAAACAATCCTTTTCTTTTTCTATTGAACGTTCTTTTTACACGTATTGCAGTAGAAAAGCTTTATAGTATTCCCAATAGAATAATTATTATGCGTGGTATGAAACCCAATATAAATTATTAGAAGAGGAAACGTATAATTCAGGATGATGTCAAAATTTTTGTGCAAGAATTGATCGAATAATATTTCAGTATTGACTGATTCGTAAAAGAAGATTAGAAAATGATGCATTATGGGTATCTATTATTCATGATATGTCATAAGAGGCATACAATAGATTCGAATGGCTAAGAGGATGATGACAAGGGAAGCTTGTCAGGGTAAAAATGATTTCATACAATACTTCATTCTTCTTTTGATCAATAAAGGTCAAAAAAAGTTAAGGAAGAAATACTCGGGTCAAATTCCTTATGCCTTATTTATAAGGGCTGTTAACGGGTCCTATCTAAGCCTTTACTCTAGTTAGGTTTGTTTGTCTGTGATGATTCTAGTCAAATAAGTCCTTTACGTCGTGATGAAAAAATCTTTATGCGCGCTGGAAAAAATCATTCCAGAAGTCTGTTGTACAAGTAAACAACACAAATTTAGGCTCCGTTAATGACTATTATCGGTGTTGTCCTGTATACCCTATACCCTCTCCTGCCACCCTCCCCCTCTCCTATCACCCTCCCCCTCTCTCATCATTATCTCCCTCTCCTATCAGGGTCTCTTTTTCAGATTCAATACGGTCTCAGATTCACTTCTTTGATGAATGTAATTCTTCAATGATTGGTTCTTTTCAGATGTTATTTGGTCTTAATGTTATGTCTATAATTTGATCAAACATATAGGGCCTCGACAGATTAGGAATCATACCATGCTCAAAGCAAAAGAATATCTGTTTGGGATGAAAAAGGGGTATCAAATATCCAGAATAATGATAAAAAATAAGAATAGAAAATATCGGAAAGAAAAACGAAAAATATCGGATTTATCGAAATTCTTTTTAAAAAATATCTGATTAACAATAGAAAAAGGCGATTATCGGAATATCGGAACCCATTCACTAGTTCACTTAGAAGCTACTCGTTGTTCATGTCGATGCAAAGGAGGGAGTCATGGACGATTGACCGGATTCCAGTATGAAGATATCTTCTTGTTGATTATCTCGTTTTTTTAATTACCTTCTCCATTCCTAGAATATGTCCACACGAAATAGTTTATCAATTCAGCATGAACCGTCCCCAAAAATCTGCTGTCAGTTCTTATCAAAAGGAAATGTCACCTTACCAACATGACTTCATACTGGTCGCCAAATAAATGTCCTCTAGTGTATCGTAGATTAGATAAAGAAACTAATTATCACTTCTTACGATAGTCACCATCAATTAAATATGACATTGATACCCATGCCCCTGATTGAAAAACACGCAACCACAAGTCTCTGAAAACCTTGTCAAAGCCTTTTAGTTCTGATGGATGTTGTCCTCCCTCTATCTTTGCCAGACTTATCATTTTATCGTTTCGTCGATAACATCCGAGTAACAAGGTTCGGAACCAGTTAATACAATAGGTCTACATTGATTGATATCAGATTTTACATATACATTGGTTTAACAGTGTTTAGGAAGAGATAACACGAAATAATTTAGAGCAAAATAAGAATTAAGTAGCTTTAAAAACCAATGTTGTACGAGTGTCGTGCTTCCTTTCACGAAAGAAAAATCCAGATTGCAGAATGTCGGAAAGCATAGATAATTAGAAATTACTACCCCCTGTTATGGTAGTACGATAAGGTAACAAGGTCCTGCTGCCGACAAATTTTATGGCACACCCATATTTACGAAACTTGTTTACCTAAATGACACCCTTATCTGATTGCTTCCAGATTTTACTCATTTTCGGTCAAAATAATCTAAACAATGAACTTATGGCACATCCTGACAGTGCTTATAAGTAAATTTATCCGACCTCTAATCCTCAAATTTACCGTACAAGGAATTTGATTGGTTAATTGGAGACCACGGAATTTTTCGTATCCCCCCCTCCGAATTCAGTTTTTTCCAAAAGAAAACATTATTAAGAAAACATTATAATGTTTTGTTTACATTTTCGCGATCCAAAACCGAAACGGCGAGTTTTGTTTTGAATAGAATAGAATAAATAGAATAATTTTATTTCCTTGAAAGTCCACAAAATTATAAAGAGAAAATTTACATTTGAAATTAAAATATTCAGTTTACAATTCAAATTAACGACAATAATAAATATTCGCTTAATTTCGTAAATTCATAAATAGATAAAAAAAAAAATCAGTCCGTTGATTTTGTTCCTGCTAGCTGTGCGTGTTTTGTTCTTTTTACTTATCTAAAAATGGCTTCAGGAGAAAGATTTGGGAATGCCTCGTAACATGACATCAATGTTAAAAGACAAAACATCCATGCGAAATCAACCTTAAAATCTAACATGAAAGCTGCTGCTCGGGCGTTAATAGAGTATTATTGTACTTCAAAAAACATGAATAACGACATCGAAAAGTACGACACAGAAAGATTGAATAATCTTTTAAGCCACTTTTATTTCGATGCCCGAAAAACATCTGGGAACA
>JAUKPT010000566.1:0-19150 GCA_032273505.1 Nanomia bijuga
TGTAATGGTTTCTTTTTGTTCATTTTGTTTTGAAAAATTTTAGGGGTGACCTCAACAAACAATTTTTGAAGAAAAAATTTTTCTCCAACAAAAAGAAACAGATTATGAATCAGGAAATGCCGTTTTTTCGCAAAATTATATATCTTAAATTGTACTCGAAACAGTCAAACTTATTCACACACATGTCAATTTAGTTCGTATCAATCTCATGTAAAAATATATGTAAAGCTACTTTACTCAATTTTATCCCAACCTTAATTTATCTATAAAGATATAGAAAGGAAAACAAAAAAAAACATGATTTAATTTAATAAGGTGTTGTTTAAACATCAGAACATCATGCCTAAATCCGCCCCTGCTGACTCTTAAAAGTGTTCTTTTGTACTGTGAAGGTATTGTTAATTGTTTATAATTTCATTTATTAAGTGGCATACCATTGATAAAATGTAAGACCTAACTATCTAATAAAGGAATTTTGTATGAAAGACTTCCCTCCTCTAAATGATGTGTATACTAAAGAATAAATTAGGTATGAATTTGAACGGAAAGTATAGAATATTCATCTTGAACTATTGAACTATTCTTAAACAAAGCGTGTACCCCTTAGGTTCAGACGTAGCAGATTCCCCAGTTCCATTTTTGATCCGGTCTTGACGTTTCATCTATTCTGCTTTTAGGTTTTTCATTTTCACTCTTAGTTTCACCATGAAAGTGTCAAATTTACAAGCAACAATTCTATAAGCTCAGATGCTAAAAATACCAAGCAACTTTTGATACTGAGCACCTAAGGTTCTGAGGCCCAAAACTTCTGATCGAAAACAACTTTCTTCTTCTCCTTGCCCAGAAAATCATTTCCGCCAGATACCACACACTCACATATCACAGGCGCTCGTTTAAAAATGTACTTCGTTCGTGTGGAAAGAAATACCTCGTTTTCGATCTACTCTGCATTGTCCATAGGGGTATATCATACGAACGATCGCTGTCCATCATCAGCTTGATCGGGACCTTTTATGTATCTATATAAAGAGAGGTCAAATTTTAAGTGTAATGACCCTTATATGTGAATATATGAGTATATTACGGCTAGTGGATATGTCCAAGAACGAAATTGAAAATTTCGCCCCATCTGGGATTAGAACTAGATGTCTAGTCTGACGCTCTACTGTCTGAGCTACCAAGACATGTCTGCAACCATGCTCTAGGACGGTTTATTCGCTCGTAATTACCGTTGATTTTTTAGTTCTAAGAATCTTTGTCCATATTATTCGGAGATTCAAATACATACTGGGAATTGCGTGTGTAATGAGAGGGGGGGCGAGAATTAAGACTCGAGAATTAACACGGAATTGGAGTGTTTATTCAGAAGAAGTTTCAAATCCATGATTACTCTTAAATATCATAAAAAATATATATTTCATTCAAAAACTTCTTTTATCAAATCATAAACTGCATTATTTTTTCTTAATTCTATAGTGTCAAATCCATTGTATCAAAATCGTCAAATCATTAAGCGTGTCCATTTCCGTTAATCCTTAGAGTACCGGGCCGTATTCATTGTATTATAATCGTCAAATCATTAAGCGTGTCCATTTTCATTAATCTTTAGAGTACCGGGCCGTATCCATTGTATAATAATCGTCAAATCATTAAGCGAGTCCATTTCCGTTAATCCTTAGAGTACCGGGCCGTATCCATTGTATTATAATCGTCAAATCATTAAGCGTGTCCATTTTCATTAATCTTTAGAGTACCAGGCCGAGTCCAATTCCAGAGAAACAAGATAATCATATAGCACGATGGGTCAAGTTACGAAATGATCGTTCATCCATCATAACTCGTAAAGTGCCACTTTGCTTACAAAAATCAGGATGTCTGCCATTATCAACTATATCGTGCGTGAAATTAAAAAGGTGTTTGACTTTATCTATATAAATACGACCAAAACCATCATTAAATTCGAATTCACAATCTGATTCCCGTTTACCATCTAGTGTTGTAATAGTAGATCGTCCATTTCGAACGTTCATCTGGCAGAGCCAAGAGATCTTTCTACCAGCATGTTTAAATCCGAATACAATCTTGTTCTTGTAAACAAACATAGTGTTAATCTTGTGGAAGGTCTCTGTCCATAACCATTGATCACTGATCATTTCATCTGGATAAAGTTTCTCCAATGTGAACGGTTCCGTTGGTTTTTCTGGTTCTTCAAGTTTTTCACCTTGAGCAATGTCTTCTGGAGTGAAAAACGATACAATTCTTCCTAAGAGAAGTAAGGCTGCAAATTTTCCCATAATGAAGAGAAATTGCAATATAATAATTCAATAAACTTTAAAAAGTCAAAAGCAAGTACAACTGCGACGCAAGCTAACGCAAAAAGAGAATTTATTACTGACGCTAATGAGTATTATTGGGACTTCATTTTTATTTGACGTCATAGTGTTGACATGGAATAGGTCTGCAGAATGTCGTCATATTTTTCTATATTCCCTTTTTCTCTTGATTGTAATTTAAACAACTAAATGTGCCCCTGCTGTATCAGGGACGTCAATATGATGTTTAGTTTCCGATGGTGCCATATTGTCCATTGTTGTCGAAAACCCTTCGTTTCGTACCTAGGCTCGTCTCTTTTAAGGGATGACTGAATTAAGTCTCTAAGACTTTAGTCAATCCTCGCAGAAATCAAACTGAATTTTAAATTCGTCAATCAAATATTTATTAACTTGTTCAATAATACCGCCATTTGTTCTGTTGAGAGATGATTTTCATTATTATTAATATCACCATTATTCTAGATGTTATTTTTTATTTAGTAGCTAATATTATTGTATTTATATTGTACTGTATTTCAGTTTTCTTATTCATTATGTTTCTGCAAAATACATTTATTTGATTTGAATTGATTGATTTGATTCTGATAACTTGATCAAATTTGCATCTCTAATCAAACACAGTTCTTGTACGGTTTTATTTCCGGTCTGAAGCAAGATCTACAAGTAAAATGTTCGGTCTGAAAAGTCGATTTTAGAGGGGGTTCCCACATCACCAAATATTAATCTCTCTTCAGTTCAAACAACAGTGTTGTATATGAAGTGCAGCTCGTTGAATCATATCCAGTCTGGAATTTCCGAAGATCTTCGGGGTGCATGGTAAAATTTTCGGGGTGCACGGGGTGCAACACCCAATCTTACACTCTCGGGATGCAGTGAAATATAAACTCGGGGTTCATATCTTCACATATCCCAATAAGGGGTGCAAGTATAATAGTACTTCAGGGTACATCTGCCATATTTTCCAGACTGGAATCATATTGAGTTGCAATTTGGGAAACAGCAAGTTGACATTCAAGCCTCTTGAATGATGTTAGCAATGATAAAAAGTATTCAGGATTACTTTGCATTGAGTTCTCTTCATTTTACTTTCAGATATGGATTTATGATGAGCAGTTCTCTCTCCAATTAACGGAAACTCTAAATAGTGGAGCGGGCAATATTTTTTTCTCACCGGCCTCATACAAAACTTTCTAAAAAGCGGACACTTAATTACCAGATACTTTGACCGAAAGACCTTTTCTTTACAACAAACGGTAACATAAGAAATAAAAGAAATATGAAATAGGCAGAGAAAAGAAAGAGACGAAAAAAGGTTTTAAAAGGGAGAAAATGAAGATGAGATACTAGAAATGTTGTTTAATACAAAAAAAATAAAATAGTAAGAATAAAATAATAATAATAAGAAAAAAGTCTATGTTTTTCTGTCATTTTTTATAACTAATTTTTTGTAACTAATTTTCTTGTAAAACGAATTTATTTTTGTTTCCTGTTATTATCCTTAAGATGACTACAGAAGTGGTCGAAGTACAGATTACAAATAAAAAATGACAGAAAAACATAGACTCTTTTCTTCTTATTATTATTAATGTTGTCATTTGCTTTTCTTAAAGAATAAAATAAAAGTAAAAATACCGCTGATTTATCCAAGACAATATACAATTCTGGACCAGTCTCATCGTTCGCTGCTTTCTCGTCCTCGTTTCGCACTTCGATCAGTCCGTCAGCCAGGATCATCTTCGGCATGAAGGCTTTCAAGGTGAGTTTCCCTGGAAACGTCACTTCGATCTCACTCTCAAGAGCAAATCCGAAAATGTTGATCTTACCACGAAAGTAAAGACCAGAGGTGAGTGCGACATTTAAATTGGGTAACTTTTTGCCTAAAAAAAAGCAGTGATACTATTATATTGTGAAGTACTGTACCGGATGAATCTTGGCAAGGAATATTCGTCTAGATAGTATGAAGAGTAACTACTCGAGTGAAAGTTAGAAAAATCTATTTCACAAGCTATCTTATTTTTTTTCCTCGTCCAAAAGCAGTGGCGCAAAAAAATATTTGCTGCTCGGTCACGCGCCTTTAAGTTGCTCTATGTCATTCCCTTCAGATTCGAGAGAATTTTTTCAAATCTTCCCTGCCACGATCATTTCAAAACCTACTAAATTTGAGGAGAAAGAGTGAGTATCAAAAATTGTATAAAATTCGTATAAAAGGATATGAAAGAGAAAAAAAGAATAAGAATTTAAAGAATTATCTAATCAACTAAACTTATCTAATCAATTAAACACAATGGTAATGCTTGTGTGGCTTGATACCCAAGTGATTAAATAAAATGAATTAAAAAAAGGATATTTTTTGCATCCCTCAGGTCGCTGCTATCTCGGGCTGGTCGCTGCCCGGTCACGCCGGTCACGGTCTGCTACACTGTTCATACCGCTACACTGCTACACTAAAATATTGACACGAGAGAATTGATGGCATGAGCGGAAATCTTTACTTCATTTTTTTTAACATTTAGTGCCTATCTGAAACAAAAAGATAAAGTATCCATTGTTGAAGCGTAATTCTTGGAGTTCTAATCTGTTATTACATTAGAATCGAGTTACATCTGGTTGCTTTCGGTTCAATATTTTCTCAGGGTAATTTCATAGAATCAACCATACTATTTCGATCTGTTTTGGCGGGTAGTAGTGATCCAGTGTTTGTAAAGTTACAAAACATCTTCTGTTTCACGTACAATGGTCCTCGACATATGAACCCTAATGGATGTGTATATAAATTTGATGATTGATTAACTTAGCTGTGATTTCAGCAATTTTCCAAGCAAAAAAAGTGTTATAAAGCTGACATAATTTAAACAAAACTAAATCTAGTGGAGATTGTAGCAGTCCAACAACAAAAAACTTATTTTATTTGGTTAATTCTCTAGGGTCCCACATAGGTTGAGCATACACTTCGATGAACTGAGGTTTTCTCTTCGATATATCTAGTATGGGGCCTTGGGCTTCTTAAAAGTCTAGCGGCATGATTTTAAACAGGTGCACACATCCCTAATTATGACGTCACAATGAAGTCATAATACTTGGATTTTGTGAAAATTGAAGTTTTTATCAGTTTTTATCAGATTTTATCATGTTATATACTATCTGATCGGAAATTTTATGCTGACCAAGAATAACAATAAAACATAGGCCTGGAAATAAAGTGCAAAGAAGTTACAGAACCAAAGAGACTCTTTAGTCTAGGCACTAATTTTAGGTTACTTGACCAACGCGTAGTGGTATTCCATCTTACAGCACACTACTTCTATCCATGTAAGTCAAGCACATTGACTATTGTCAGGCAACGCCGACGGGCCGACCCATGCTATGTGAGGGTAATTGGATAGTCAGTTGGTAGCTGACGAAACACTTGATAGAACTTAAGATATTGCCTCGATAAGCACGTAAAGAGCTGGAACATGACTGTGCCATCATATGTGCAAACCATTAACCATTCCGTTAACCATTGATTGTTAACCAATTAACCTAGTATTTCGTCACGTAAGAACCTGCTGCAGAATATTTTTTGCTTCCGGGTTCCAACATTATAAGTTTCCGGCTAGAATTTTGAAAAATGACCAATTTTACATTAGTATGGATCGGTTCTTTCCGGCTATCCTTTAACGTTCTAGGTACCCCCGATACCCACGGTACCGACATTCTACAGCCTTGGTAATGGCTACATATCAAGTACTTTATTCTAACGAAATAAGAATTGATAAAAATGAAGCAGAGGAAAAACGCAGCACCTTGAAATATTGTGTTAGTTCTAAAAGTTACATTGATCAAGTCATATGTTAAGTGGGCCATGAGAATATAAATTCTAAAGAATAATCATATTATTTGAAGTTTTGTCTGAAATAGAAGAGCCAGTTTTGAAAATTTTGAAAACTCTAGTCGGAAAAATTGTTAATCATTAAAGAGTAGTGGGGTGATGTTCTCTTAACCCTATCCAGACTGGGAGGAGGGAGTTATAGTGACTCCTGCGAAACAAAAAAGCCTTTTTGAACACGGAGGTCAAGCGAGTTTTGTTGCGCTCCTATGTAAAACTATTCTTTCTCTTTTTTCTTTATGATTTTCATCCACTTACATGACATTCCCGATAGAGGCAGTATATATTAAGCTCTACTAACGTTTAAACATATATCGGAATCATTGTCTGAATTTAACGCATCACAAGGAAACACTTGTGGTGGAAATTAAGGGTTTAGGGTTTAGGGTTTAAGGTTTAGGGGTTTAGGGTTTAGGGTTTAAGGTTTAGGGTTTAAGGTTTTAGGGTTTAAGATTTAGGGTTTAAGGTTTAAGGGTTTAAGATTTAGGGTTTAAGGTTTAAGGGTTTAAGGTTTAGGGTTTAAGGCTTCATGGTTTAAGGTTTAGGGTTTAAGGTATAAGGGTTTAGGGTTTAGGGTTTAGGGTTTAAGGTTTAAGTTTAGGGTTAGAGTGGGATGAAGATTAGGATATGTTACCTCCGAATGAGCATATGCATTCTGGATAGGGTTGAAGTCCAATTTGAATAGAAAAAAAAAATCAGAGAAACCCAACCAATAGAAATCATGATTCTAACAGAATTTTCCCTTTTTATGAACCGATCCCTAAAACTGTTTATTCCGTTTACTGTGTTTATCATAGATGAAGAATTGTAACAAAGAGTCTGCTTTCGTAAAAATTATTCCTAATTGTCTTCACATGTCTGCAAAGAAACGCATTTCAGACAATCTCTAATTAAAGAAAACATCGAAGGCATGCCTTCTCATCTATGCGACACAATACGCACGTCAATTCCCTTACATAACAAACTCCAAAATGTGAAAAAAGATAAATAAGGTTTTTGATAATTCATAAGAAATAGATGTTAATTCATCTTTTGTTATTTATGATACAAAATTCAAAATATACAAATAAATAAATTGAAGATAAATGACAACGGGTATATGGAGAAATAAATGAGAAATGAAATACAAAAATAAAATAGAAATAAAATATATCTTTATTATGAAGTTTGAAGATTGATCTCTTATCATATCTTTTAACCAGATGGAGGACATCTGGGTACCGTTGAAGTTCGATAAAATGCATTACTGAACAAAATAACATCTCGTCGAAGTTTTCACCTCCATATGCGATGTCGTATTAAAAAGAATTAACCTTTAGAATTCATTAATTATTCAATGTTGATCTATTTCGTTTTTTGATTTATTTGAGAAAATGATAATGGTAGAAAAATATTTTCTTTGATTACCGAGCTCTGATTTTGTATCAAAAATGCAAAGAATTGATATGTTCTTTGTCTCGTGAAATTCAAGCCATTTTTAAAAAATTTACTTGTTAGCTTAACCTTACTTAAGTCTGGAATTGCTATCCCAAAAATAATCTCTAAAACGTATATGACATTTATATTGAGAATAAACCCTTCTCTTGACGGATAAAATGCTAAAACATCACACTTTTGTAAGCAAAAATATAATATCTTTGTACAAAATATTTGAAAATCATTTTTTATGATACAAGACAAGACGAGCAAAGATTAAAGTAACTCTGAGTCCAGGCCCAAAAATGAAGTTGTATATAAAAATTGAGTAGTTCTACTGTCGAATTCGTTCATTTTAATACAATGTGAAAAATAATGGGACATCTAAAAAGATTTTCATATTCTTTAACAGAAAAAGTTTGTTAAGCATTTACCCCCTTAACCCCCTCGTCTTAACAAACAACCATGATTATGATTGCAACATCCTCATTCCATTTTTTATTTTTTTCGTAAGGAAAAGCGCAAAATGAAGGGGGGAAGACTTTCAAAACGTTATTTCAAATTGTTGTAAATTTTTACTGAAGCCTCCTGGACTTGACAAGATTCGGGCAAATATTCTTAGAAAATGCTTTTTACTATAATGCAAGTTTCAGCTCTAAACAATGTTAACCTTATTTTGCCTGATGCTTGTCGCAGTGAGGGGCGATCGTTAAGATTTAGAACACCCTTTTTAGTCATTTTCAGCAATTTATTTTTAAGAAGATACTACCGAAAAATCCATCGCGACGCGCATTTCTCGCCGAATCTAAGAAATTGGAAATAATTAACAAGAAGAATGTCTACAAATCACAAATCGCTTTCTTAAGGAGGCTCTATGCAAACGACATGGCACACAGATTACTTTGTTCTGTATTGATACAATTAATCCAGAATTGATTACTTTTTTAAAACACTTTTTTGATTTGAATTATTGTTTTAGACATTTCTATAATGCGTGCGTTTCTTTCACGTTCGTAATTTTTTTTATAAAGGCGTGTTTTGCTAGAAGAAAAAAACGAGAAAAAAAAATAGTACTAGCTAGTTCCCAGCCCTCGACGCAGTTTAAGCTCAAAAATATCTTACTATCGTTTTCTTAAAATGAAACATTCAAGACTAAAAGAAAAATGATCTAAATAACGATTGAACAAAAAGGAATTTCAAATAAAAAAATAAAAAATAATTAGAACTCAGTAAAAGTTTAGAAGAATATAAAAGAAATTAATTTCCGAAAATTCGTTGAGTTTGATACTTGAATACATTTGATATGTTGGATTAAAACAATGTAGAAAGATCAAATATATCCTGATATATCAACTCATCTGACACTCTTTCTAAATATATATCTTCCAACAAACTTTTGCGAAAAAGAAATTGATAAATTCAATAATTTGAAATTATTGTACCTTAAATCTTTAATGACATCTTTAAAATCAATGATAAATTAAATTGACAACAAGAGCAAATTAAAAAGATTTATCCATCACCAAAAAAAAAATGCACCTACAAACATGTTAGCATCTCAAAGAACTACAGAATAATGAAAACAAAATGAAATATGGCACAAAATTTAGTTACTAAGTTTTTTTTCCATTTGTGTGTTGAATAGTACGGGAAAATCTGTTGGCAATCTGCTTGACAATATTTATGTGTGCAGTATGCTTATCATTATAACAATATTGTTTTTTTTATTATATTCTCACTGCTGTTCGAGAACTAATCTGTTTTCTCTCTCTCTCTCTCTCTCTACAATATATTGATGAAAAAAGTTTTTTCTGCAAGATGGCAACAGATTTTGTGTGTTGTTTCGAGTCTGGGGCATGTTATACCATCTGGAATTGACATGATGTCGCTCTTGTTTCCTTTTGTTCTGCTTTTGTTGTTTCTATTTATGTAGATGAAAAAGATACAAGAAAAGTATCTGGTGCAAGGATTATGTTTGTTTACATGGTTTCTTTGCATTTGTTAATATTTTAAGGAAAAGGCTTTTTTTTTGGATGCATTATGAATTGAGATCGTATGATTCATTTTCCTTTTTTTTTGATACATCAATCTTAGAATCTGGTTGCTATACGTTGTCAGTTAAACGATGCATCAAATCCATTTCAGAACCTTGTTATAGATAAGAGAAAAAGATCCAAAGAAAGTAATTGGTGCAAATCTTTTACTCTTTTTCTAAATGCTATTCCACGTGTGTTTTAAGGAGAGATGTTTCTTGACTAAAAGATGGCTTTGTTTCTTAGTGATAGTGATATCTGAAACGAGATGGGTGAACCAATTGTCTGCAATGTTGTATGAGATTAGCGGTGGCGGATCTGGTATCTGGATCTGGTTGAGTGTCTTCAAAATGATATTTACTCCAAGATGTCGGAGATTTTGAAAATTTAAGCACTAAAACGCATAGAATCTAATACTCCAATGGAAGCAATATGTATTGATTTTGGTTTCTTGGTGAATTTCAGTACTTGGTTGGTATCTGAGATGGACAAATCATTTGTGACTATACATTTTTATATTGCTTTTCTTTTACGTCTTATTTTAATAATAAATGTCTTTCTAGATGCAATGTAAATCGAGTATGTGTCTAGTGACTAATGTGACTAATTTCAAATGTTTGTTGATGAGGAGTATAATATCTTGATAAAGAAAGTACAGTTCGAAAACGTTTGGGGAAATAATATTTTTTTCTTTTGTGTGTTTGGGAGAATGGTTGAAGGATTATGCCTCAAAGCACGACCAACACAAGTATAATATCTAAATCATCAATATAAGTGATGTTTCTTGAACCAACGCTGCTGCCCTGAATTGATCTTGCGTGACTTTTAGTTTCTGGAGTTATCACTCTTCGTATATGGCTTATATTGCTGCTAAAAAAATGACTATCGACCATTATTTGACCATTTTTAAAAACTGTACAGTGACAAATCTGAATTATCAAAAGGATGCAATATGGATTGATATTCGGTTCTGGACGATACCAATCTTGTTTATATTTGTTGTTGAATATAATTATGTCTTTTAATAAAACTAGTTGCCAAGAGAAACCTTAAAAAGAAAACTATATGATGAAGAAGTTTGGAGTCCTTATGGAACTATAAAGGCAGTATTTCTTGATTTTTATGTTACTCGATCAGCAAACTAATTAGAATTAACCTGAAGATTGTTGAGTAAACTTAGTGATATTCCAACAAGATATGGCACACTTGTTATTATCATTTTGAAAAAATCTTTTGTTTGAATTGTACATGTATCTACTACGTCCAATTAATTTTTCTCAATAAATAAGATACAAAAATATTTATCAATTTGGTTTTTAGTAGAAAAATCTGAGCATGAAGTATGAATTTTAGATTCTAGATGTTCTTAGACTCGTCCCCTAATTGTTGAAGGGTTGGGGCCTTTAAAATTAACAAATGGATCATTTGATGAATTTTACATTTGAGCCTATTAAAACTGAATAGTTTGGAGAGATCCTTTGGTGAATTAATTAGAATGTACTTGATGTAATATTTAACCAATCAAAAGTCTAAATCAGCCAACGGATTGAGATGTTCTTTAGTTATATCTTTTGATACGTGCCTGTGTCATTTGATAAATCAAAAGTTAATTCTATCTATAAGATATCTATTTTTTCAATCAAAAGTCCAAAAATTATCAAATTCCATCAAAAACCATAGCATATAATAACGCAAAGAAATTCTTTATGTGATTGTTTATATTCATGAATTTAATGAAAAATTAGAAAATAATACATAAAAAAAGAAAATTAATGTACAGTAAAAAAAATAAATGTAGATATACAATTTTTGCTATGTTTGTCCCTGCTTCGATGCAAATCCATCTTCGACGGTTTTGGGTGGTAGTTTCATCTCATCAAGCGTCAGAGCACAAAGTTTCTCATCTGTCGAACTCGACTCCTTTAATATCGATGTAAACAATTGTTCTTGTAAATTTTCAGGACAATTCTTAAAATCCCCATTTTT
Source organism: Nanomia bijuga (assembly GCA_032273505.1). Taxonomy (NCBI): domain Eukaryota; kingdom Metazoa; phylum Cnidaria; class Hydrozoa; order Siphonophorae; family Agalmatidae; genus Nanomia; species Nanomia bijuga. Next base: position 11,637 of record JAUKPT010000566.1, read on the forward strand.
CTCGATTTTCGATTGATCATTTAACAGTTCCGACAGAGCTCGGATATAATTTATAGCAAGGCGAAGAGTCGTGATTTTAGCCATATGTCCATCTGCTATATAACACGGCAGCGCGTCCCGTAACGATTCGAATGCTTTATTCAAAACGCGCATTCTCTCGCGTTCTCTCGCGTTCACAAGAAGTCTTTTCTGCATACTCATTCTTGGCCGTTTCTGTTTAGCTGGAACTGACGGCGGTAGAGCGTAACTCTGCATACTAAACGATGTTTCGAAAGCTTGCCAAGGATGTTGTTGTCCATATAACATGCACTGGTACTGCTGATATGTCCCGATGGTCGCTTCTCGTCTAATAGCTCCATACCGCGCCTCTTCGTACGCGGAAAGATAAATATTCGCGTAAGACCGAGAGGACACACTTGTATCTCTCTGCGAGTTGTTATACGAAGAATACGAAGGGTCAAAGTAAGGAGGGTAGTTATCTTGATACCCCCCTACTGAAGTATCGTAATTGTTATTGTTGCTGTTATTGTTAACATGGCATAAGCTATTGTTATTAAATTGCGTATCCTGGTTACTGTTTGTGTTAGTATTGTTATAATAGTAATTATTCATTATAAAGATTTTTCAATTATAGCTTCTTAATTTGTCTTGATTTACCAGCATCAACAACTTTCCAGCTTTTTCCAACCTTATGATTATGTGATTGTGTGATTTCTAAAGTTTCCCAATTTTTTTCAAACTCAAAAAATAAGAACCATCTGAATGAATTTTTCCGAATTACTTTACTTTCCCCTATTAACTTCGCGACTTATTCTACAGAATGTTCCGTAAAATACCATGAAATATTTTCAATTTCTTTCATATATATAAATAGTAGTTGTAACGAAATTTATATAACCTTTTAGAATCCAGCTAACTTTATATAATACGTCAAAACAAAAAGGAATTTTTCAAATAGCCAATCAGATGCGTCGGATTTCGAATAATAAATGAGAAATAGTTGGGACAGAGTTAACACATATGTTCACTGGTGTAAACGTTTTATTGAACGCACGAATAAATACTTCATTTTTTTCCTATTTTTCTTTTCTAAAGAAAATACAAAAAAAAGATGATATGGAAAATGATACGATGACACTGATTGAAAAAAAATGATTTGTATTGTTTTTAAAAGTGATTTAGAATTAGGAGGGACGTGAGGGTGCTAAAAAAGAGGTAGCATTTCTATTGCTAACAGAGTTGTATCTTCTTGTTTTAAGATCTCCGAGAAAAGAAAACAATAGTTCAAAATTTAAACCATCTCTATATTAATTTCATATGGGGCATATTGCATTGATTCCATAAAAAATGGTAGTAGCAGGACTAAGAGAAATAGTTTTATTTCATGTTAGAGTTATTTGTGTTAATGAGATTAATTTTAAAACTATTTTTGAATTTGATTCAGAGTGTAGAGCATATTGGCCCGGTGGCAGAATTCTTTTTGACTGTTTTTTTTTAAGTCAAATCTTTTTGTGAACCTTTTAATCTGAATTCTTTCATTTGATTTGAATTATTTCTGGAGATTGTCAAACTTTCTAGAATTTTGTTCACTTTCTGCCACGGGGCAAACTGGTACCAGTCGTGGTGTACATAGGGACATGGACCATGGCCTAAGCTCCGCGCCTTCGGCAAGAATTTATACGCCCTGCATTTACGATAAAAAAAATCAGTAATTCCTTTCCATTCGGACTATTTTTCGATGGAAGCACATGTCATAAGATGACAGAATATACTACTGTCTATTCTAGTCAATACATTTTAAGATATCATTCTCTATCCATCAAGGCTCTCTGCTCTTCTTCGTGATCAAGGTCTCGTCAATGCTTGATACGGCATTGATTGATTCAGTAGGCCTGAAAATAAGGATTTGTTTGTGATACGTCAAATTGACGCGTAAAATATCTTTTTGGCGCGTCATCTAATATTTTTGCGCGTCAAAAATTTTATTATTATTATCATTTCCAATACTTCGTTAATATTATGCGAAATCAAGAAAAAAGTGATGCGTCATCATGACGCGTCAAATTTAGATTGGCGAATTCCAGGTAAAAATAGCAGGGCAAGAATCTTAGTCCGACGAAGAAAATTCGTTAGACCGGCTAAATTCCCCATTCGCCGAACCAAGTTTGAACCCCTGGTAACAATAAATCTTCAGTGCGCTCATGTGACGCAAGTAAATCAATAAAAGCTAAAGTTGAATCGAAAAAAGCAACTGTTTGGCTACTTCCAACGGCAAGAATGTCTTTTTAAGCCACAATTTATAACCAAAAAAATTGTTTAAGCTGTGCTTCTAAGTTGTGAGAAAGGTCGTATTGTATTATGAATGGTTACGAAGGGTCAGAAATTACATTTTCTGCACGAAATTTATACTAAATTTGATTAAATTTCTTTTGGAGAAGAGGGGCATTGCCCATCTTATAAGATTCTTGTCAACCTGAGAGTAGAGATTTGCTGAATATACGAACTGTCGTTATATTTAATTATCTTATGTCAAAAGACATTTTTGCGTGCTATGCACTGATTCTATAGTTAACCATTATTATCCATTTTATATCATCATAATACCAAACTGTACCTCATTAGAAAAAGCTTTATCATTATAAAATGTCGTTAACTAATAGATACATTCTTGTTGTATTGAGACAAATTAAAGGTTTGTACCTATTCTTATGTATTAGATTAATTACTGATTAACAGGTTTTCTGGTATAAATTCCAATAACTCAAGAACGCGTTGAAAAGGTAACTTGCATATTATTGAGAGTAGAGATGCTATTGATATGTTTATCCTGCAAAAAACACGTGACGAAAATATAAAAGCGAATGACTTATTGACTGTAGTAGCAAAAAGTACGAAAGGCTCATATTTCCCCCAATAATTTCTCCCAAAAGACAAATTCGTCTCTACGTATTTCGCCCAACTCGAACTACAGTTGTTGGCGAGATGTATGGCCGTGTATAGAGTAGGCTATGGTGTCGATGCTCCTTCACCTACCATGTCATGTACTCATTAACTGACTTCATAAGAAACTGTCGTACCAAGCAATAAAAATCAGTCAAATTTATCAATGGTTTGGTAAATATGGATTTTGAGCTATAAATTAGTAATACTTATTGATAAATTGTTGGTAATAATGATTCTTAGGCAAAAGTTTGTCAATTTTGTTGGTATTTTGGTCGATAATGAAAATTTGATTTACCGACAGATTTTTCAAGGACAATATGACAGTACGAGCAGTATAACATTTTCCATGAAAAGCTATCATTTTTTCAAAAGAAGGTTGGGTTATAAACTTGAAAACCCTGCTAAAACAACACAATTCAAGTGCATTTCATTAGAGTTATGACAGCTTTAGTTTCAATTTTTCAATTATTCTAATTCATGGACCCTCTTTTGTTTAAAATAATAAACGAGTAAAAAGCTTATTATTTGCAAAATGAAGAGACAATACAAAAATTTATTTATTAAGTCGAATGAAGACCAAATTCAACCCATTCATTTGTTCTTAGCTTCTTTTAAGTATAATTTCTTGGTCTAACATCTTGTCTTGTATTCTTCAGAACTTCTCAGTTAAAAGTTGTGAATATTTTCGGCGTCAAATTTCTTTAGAGCCATGGAATAATGTAGTTCAACAATGAAGTCCACATTTTCACATCTCTTTAAGTTTTATTCAATAAAAAATTCGGAACAACAGTAGTCATCAGGAGATGCCGCAATGGGACTTCTTTTGTCTATGAATTTTCAAAGGGCCACGCCTGGAAAAAGAACCTCTTAAAATCTGGAGCCATATGGAGTAAGGTCAAAACAGGAAAAAAATGTGTTAATATGTCTTAGAAAATCAAAACATGATTACTTGAAGCTAATTGTTCTCGATATAGATGAAGTGATTTTCAAATTCTCTTAAAAAAGCCAAAAGAAAATATGTGTGGTTTGACAGAGAAGGTTCGAGCGGTTCGATGTTTTATTTTTTTCTACTTTTGGATGATATGGAGAAACCTATGACCTGTGACTTGTGACCCACGACTTGTGTCCTGTAGATCTGTGACCAGTGTACCAGTAACCATGGCCTATAGAGATACGGCCAAATATGTTGCCGTGGAACTCAAATAACTCAATAATTATTAAATATTACAAGGCAGAAATGTAACATACGGTTTATAAAGGTAAACGATGAATAGTTTATAAGTATTCATGAATACACTGAATACATTCCATATCCGTCACTGGTTGAATTCCCATTGTTTTTTTGTTTTTATCTATGCGTTAACCCAGCGCACATTCCATGTAGAGGCAATTTACTAAGCACTTGGGCTGAGATCACAGGACGACACACGCAACAATTAACACTGAACAAAACCCTAATTGAAACTTTCAAGCTAACGAAGCCGGGACGAGCTCCAGCTCCGGCTAATCCTACTTAATTTTAATCATGTATAAATCATATGCCTCGACGATGACTCGAACCGCGGTCATAGCGGTGATGACGTAACGTTTTAACCACTAGACAATGCGGCCATATTGTTTGATCAGAAATCCTGCAAGCTTCTTTGAAGAGTGAATCACTTTATCGACCCAAACATTGGACAAGCCAACATTAGGCCGACTAAGATTTGGGTCGACGAAAATTGAGCCAATAAATTACTCTTGAATATATAATCATTTAAGGGATTGTCTATAAATTATAGTTAACTTATCCATTTGATTGATTAGAAATTACATTTTAAAGATTCTGATGGTTCATTTTAAAATGTCATCATTTGATGTTATGTTGCAACTAAAAATGCTAATTCCAATTCGGGATGAACTTATTACGTTCTGATTGACGCAGTTTTCAACCAACGAAATAGAAATTTTATCTATTATAATCTGCAGACAAAGTGGTTCTTCTCAAAAAAGTTTTAGTATTCTTTAACAGAAAATGTCTGTTAAGGGGGTGGGGGTCAAGCAAAGAAAGTAGCTCTCCAATGTCCCAAAAATTTAGGAAGAAAACGTAAAACTCTTTGGAATAACGTTTTAAGCGTTACCCAGACCCCCTGCACCCTGTACCCTGCACCCTGCACCCTGCACCCTGCACCCTGCACCCTGCACCCTGCACCCTGCACCCTGCACCCTGCACCCTGCATTTTGCACTTTTCTCCTAAGAAATAAGGGGTCATCTCAAAACAGTTTCCATTTTTATTAACAGAAGATGATGAGGGGGTAAATGCTTAACTGCCATTTTCTGTTAAAAAAAATGAAAAACCATTTTGATATGACCCCTAAATTAATACAACTAATTATCTTACCAAGTTTCCATGAAGATATTAAGTACAAAAAATTCCAAAATGACATTAAAAGAACAATTCTAAAATACGCATATAAAAGAAGATCAGCTTAAAAATAAAACCTTCTCGTATTCGTTAGCCTTTCATGTCTGAATGGAAAATAAAGAAAAGATCAATAATTTTGTATCTTTATACACATCAAAATTTGTGTCACTAAATTGTAGGAAAAAATGATTTATTGAATGCACTTCTAGCAGTAGAGAATAAAATAAATACGATGGGAGGTGTGACAGACATGAATAAGAAGGCGGGGGAAATTCAATTTAGGGTATCATACGAATCTATATAAAATATTGAAGAACAATTTGTTATTCATCAAAACTTCATCACCTATTTAAAGAATTGGAAGAAAATGGTCAGTCAATGCTGGAGAGATGGTTTTTTGTTTTTGTTTTTTTATCAAGATATGTTTTAGTGTCGCTAGGTAACATGTGATAAATGGTAGCAATCTAATCACTACTTTTTGATAGGGATTTATCAAATTATATTGTTCTTAAAGTTTTTTGGGGGTAAAGGCGGTCTTAATGTTTCGCCAGATAGATAATCAGAGCAGGTGCAATATGTCAAAATATGTGAAACACAGTGTGGTGACTTTATGCGATAAATTTTTTATCCGACTGTAGCATGGCCTGCTAAATAATACGGCCTTACATGTTACAGCGGACGCCAGATATAAATTTCTTACTTTACATAAAAAAATCATATGACTGGTTAGAGGTCTCATGCCAAAAATGAAAAAGTTTTGGGAAAAATAGGGAAAATTTAGACAGTTTATTTTTCCACTAAATATCAATGGATACTATGAATACTATGAATAATATTCGACCTAAAAATTGGCTCTTAATGATGGGTTTTTCTGGGTTAAGAAATCCATTAGAATCTTCTAAAAGTTCAAGGTTACAAGCATTGTGAGGCTCTATGTAGGGGTTCTCTGGATGAGAGTTGAAGCACAGGCCAGATATAGTAAGTCCATCATAGCCATCAGAATCTTTGAAACTTTATCTAGCTTCATTATATTTATTTCTTTGCAAGGAAAATTTATATATTTTAGTTTTTTTCAAAGCTGAGCTTGTTTCTTGGTATCCCGTTTATCCGCCTTTACTTTAGAATGTATGGTATACCTTTGATATTTAGCTATATTTTAGTCATGAATTATATTTTTTTCTATTCTCATGTTTAAGAAGGCATAAATAAAATAAAACTAAGGAAATTACATTTAAAAAAACAAGTGGCGTGATTAACTATCGACCACCAACTGACGCTCAAAAACATAGAGAACGAGACAAAAAACGCGTGATATAGAATGATAGATTCGGGCAAGGAGTCTCATGAAAACTTGAAAATCTACTTTAGCCGATTTGGATCAAGACCATTGGGACGACTTGAAGATGCTAACACTGTTAGAACTTCTCATGTAAGAGTCTAGCTTATTTCAAAGAGAAATTGAGTTGAGAAAAAATACTGATTACCGACGATTACCGATGAACTTCTTTTGCCAATGAATTTTTTTACCGACGGATTTTTTTTGCCAATATATATTTTTAATAGTAAATAATCAAAGCGATGTAGCGAGAAACTGGCGTCGTGGCTTTTATTTGACGTCACAGTCCATAACGTTACAACCAGTGCAAATAAACTACAAATAGTTCATTAATTCTTTTTCTCGTTTGTTTTCAAAGTTTGTTTTCAAAGTCGCTGAATCTTGGTTGAAAAGTAGTGTTTTACTGTCATATTTAAACATGGGAAAGTCTAAGGTTCGTATCCCTGATGATTTACAGGAAATCTTAATCATGTTTTCGAGAGCTGTCTTGCAACAGCAACCGGTGACTATTGAGAGGTTTGCTCACGATTATTTTACGAATATTATTAAAAAGCGGAGCATTCAGGAGAAAGTGAATAGACATGCAAGTTGTCACAGCAGTGTTGCAATTGATAATCCTTTGACCGGCGCCGATCGAAATCTAATACGAAAGAAATCGTCTCAAGTAGTAATTAAAGCTTTACGGCAAGCATCGTGCCAGAGGGTTAATGAAACACAAATCCCAAAGAAGGTTTCCATTAAGTCTTTCGTTGAAAAGTCAAGCAAGGTAGAGTTACCTAGATTATCTGCTAACAATTCGTTAGTGGGAATTGCTAAAGTTCCGAAGAAGT
>JAUKPT010000567.1:0-19146 GCA_032273505.1 Nanomia bijuga
AGAGAGAGAGAGAGAGAGAGAGAGAAAAGACAACTCTTGAACAAAAGAGAGGGGCGGAGCAACATGGTAACGAAACAAATCATGAAGAATTCATGAAAAATTATATCTGAGTAAAGCAGATAGCAACAAAATAAAAGATTTTTCTCGTCGCTCTCTCTCTCTCTCTCTCTCTCTCTCTCTCTCTCTCTGCTGAAAGAAAAAAACTGAAAAACAAAAGGTCACTGTTTCGCTTCGTACATTTTTTTCTGAACACTGGTGCATTATTTATACCCGTGATGTGTGAGTATCCAAGAGAACGTTGAAATGTTTCTTTATCCTATTATCCCGTCTCCTCTCATAAATCCAACCTTTTCCTTATAAAGAAGGCTTGTGTTGCTGTATAGGAACAAACGGAGTAATAGAACATAAAGCAAACTACAGGGGATTGTTCCGCTAAAAGGGGGAGCATCGCAGGTCGTTGGGAGAGGATGGTGGGTGGGAGTGCATTATTAAAACCCCGATTTTACAGGAGTGCTCTTTTTTATTAGAAGGGGAATTAGAACCAAGAGTTGATATAGCAACTTGACAAGGGAGGGAGGAAGGGAGGAAGGGAAGGTTAAGGGAGGCCCGTTTCTAATAGGTAGTATTAATGAGGGATTCGGTTTGGGGTGGGCACCAGGAAGGTGGGAGTTCCCTATTATATAGAAGAAATTAGACATGTATGTATTTTTAAGAAGAAACTTAAGATATGGTTGTACTTGATGGCCAGCAAAATAAATGCCAGCATGAAAAATCCCACCCATAAACACGCAGAATAATATGCTTAGTCATAATTTCGAAGTATTTCAAAAATTCTTATGAACAATTCATTATTAGAAACAAAAGAAAATAGACGGGACTTATTAATGAACATAGACAGAACTTATATTAATGAATAAAGAGAAGGCGTAGCCATATCAGTATCTTTTTTTTTAAATAAAGGCTTTCTTCGACGTAAAACATCGTTTTTTTTAACACATGTAATATCATTTCCCATGCAAATATAGTGGTTTCAACCCACCGAGGGGTTAAAATGCGTACGAGTTTTCTGTTAAAAAAAAGAATTTCTATGAGCATTTCAAAGAAACAATATAATTCTCGTGAAGATGTACGAGATTTCTCAACTGTGAGTTACCCCTCGAAACGCACCACGCAATATCACAGAGATGTCGTAATGTTATTGCCTAATAAAAACGCAGTGGTCCGTATATTCAAAAATGATTTCACTCACGACTGGTCTTATAGAAGTTTCTGCATAAAACTGGTATAAAAGAAAGTTAACAAATTTAACCATTTATTTCTAAAAACTAAATTTGCAGACTTGCAGGGAACAGTGAAGAAGGCAAGACATTCCAGAATTTAAAAGCTTTTTAGTACCTGGAAAGGTAAAGAGCGTACTGACAAGTGAATAAGTTTCGGTTAAGCCTAAGTGTGTTTGTAAAGAACCGTTTTTGAACGTTAGATTAAAAAATTGGTGGGTAAGAACACGAAAGTCCAGGGGTTCAAATAAGACAGGGAAATTTTCCAGCTAAAAATCTAGATTTCACCTAAATTCCCCTGGTGAATATATAACAAAAGCGTAAATTACTTTTATACTTATAGTAATTGATGCATTATTCCCCGGCTGTAAATTTGATTCAGCAACCCAGAAAATTGTTAGTCGAACCCCCAAAACTCTGTTGAAATGTCCCGTGTTGTCCTGATCTCAGCGGTGATGAAGCTGCTCATACTCCATCCCTGCTGTCCGTTCTCTTCGACATAATTTTAAACCAATTAACGGATCTGACTTTTTCTCATTAGTGATAATCAGTTGCCATGCCGACGAAGTAGAGTTGTCAATTAAGAGTGACAGGCATCAAACTTTTTTTGTTCAAGAGAAGGAAAGAATGAAACTTGATGTGTGGATCGATATGTGCTCAAGTGCTTCTAATAGGAATAGGAAAGGTATTTATGACGTACGCTATGCTATTGTCCAACATTGATAATTGATTTTGATGAGTTAATTTGTCGAAAATCGTACTTAATTGTCATTCCATAGAATTATAATGGGAAAATGATTGATACTGGTTGATTGGACTTGAGGAATTGTCTGCAAAATATAGGTAAATTTGTTGTTTGATTGGATGGAAACTTGCAGACAAATCCTAAATTGCGATGAGATAACCATAAAAAAAGGTCTCTAATAGAGACCAAATAGATTCCATGTTTCCTAAAAATAGAAACCAAATAATGATCGCTACGGATTGGCGTCCGGATCGATTTTTCCGGTTTACTGACGCAGGGGTATCACAATAAGCGACACTACCTCTCGACTGTGAGAAAGTAATGGATTATTTTGATAATGTTTTGAAAGTGTTTTGGTGTACTGCAAAGAAAGTTAATAGTCTTTTGTTTTCTTAATAAAAATGAGTTTTTGCCATAAGTAAGAAAATTATAACACAAAATATATTTTTACCAACAAATTTTCAAAAATAGAGACTCAGCCTTAAAAAAGAGACCAAAAAGAGACCATTTTTTCAAAAAGTCTCTATTAGAGACCAAGTTACTATAATAAAGACCAAGTTGTCATCACTGGATAACGGTATGCACAAAAATCTTAGGGTTGAAAGTTTGAAGGACGCCTAAAAAGTGGTCAATGATTTATCCCAACAGATGCAAAGGATTACGGAAGTAATATAAAAGCTAATGAAAATAGCTTATATTAAACCACATCAGAGTAACTGAAGACACTCCAGATCCGCCACGGCACAGCAAATCCCTTTTTTTTGTTCGTGAAAGACTTTCTCACTATGGATGGTATTTTGTCCCGAAAAACAAAACAAAATCAAATCAAAATTCAGAATGAAGGAGAGTCGTCTTACCTGTTTGTACACTTCCATGGAACGCTTTTATATCGAGCACCCAATCCCAATTCTTGTCGTCCTCGAGAACCGCGTGTCGCTCTGTGTTGTTGACGGATATCTTCTGAATGGTGCGCGTGATGTAGTCAGCGTAAATCAGGCTGTTGTCGAAGAACAACAAGCCCTTGCAGAACGTACCGATATCATCAGCGATGGTGCGCCACTGCTTGCGATTGTAATCGTAACTTTCAATCGAGTACCTTGCGTGATAGAGAATCAAGTTTGGAATTAAGTTACTCAGATAAGATCTATTTAGTTAAATCATAGACGTAAATCTCTTTTAGATATTCTTAATGGGCCTCCCATTCGCGAAATTAAATACTTGCAAAATATTCATCTTTGACAACTTCTCAACACAAATTTATGGTCTTTCAGTTTCCATTTTGATCGAACAGCAAAAATTTCTGGACGCGAAAATTTCTGACAATATTTTCAGATTGGGTCCTCTGAAAAAGTCTAGAAATCTGTACATGGGGTACTATAAATAGGTCATTAAGGAGGTAGAACACTGAAATATTGATAAGTATTTATGACCGAAAAAAAAAATTAAAACCAAAATTTATTTTCAAAAGATAAATAAATTTTAGATACTAGCATGGGTGGGATGTGGTTTAGGGAACTTGTGACCAAAAGTAACCATACGTACGAATCTTAAGTACCAAAGGTAAGGGGAGTGAAAGAGGAGATAAAAACAAACGTAACATACTTCTTGTCCGTGTGTATCCAGTAGATGGTGTTCGTCTCATAGTCGAAGGTACAGCTCACAGGGTTTACTCGCGAGTTGTTTAACAGCCGTTTTTGATTGGTCCCGTCCAAGTTGGCTTCCCATAACGATAGTGAACCACGGTCCACGGAATCAGTTTGAAACCAGAACATTTTGCTAAAGAAATAATGGAGAATTACGGTTAAGCACCACACTAATATTGAAGAATAATGTTTTAATTTTTTAATTAAGGGGTCTGAGCGAGGTGTGAATAACCCCTCTCAGTGGCGGATCTGGAGTGTCTTCAGTGTCTTCATGAAGACACTCATTTTTGACAGTATTTTCTATTATTTAAGACTAAGTTGGCCCTATAAATTGTTAAACTGGGTTCAAGATGATGGCAAACACTCTAAAAAATAGGTCCTTTAGTATGTGTTTCCATGCGTTTTCGGTGTTTCAATTTTCAATTTGCCGTTAGCTAAGTGGAATAAATCACTTTTGAAGACACTCGGAAAATGGGCCAGATCCCCCACTGCCTCTGGTCTAATAAACAATAATTAATACTGTGTTGCCGCAATTTATTTTCATCCAGTTGGTTATTTCCCTTTTTCGACCGGGTTTCTCTTTTAGACTACATTTTTTTCGAGCTCTGTAAAGAAAAGGAGAAAACAAAATATCTCCAAATTCTTTCCTTCTCAAAGGTATTCTATTAAAGGTCAGGCCAGACTATAACTCCCAACTTCTTAAAAGGGTTCAAGTAAGGGAATGGGGAAATTCCCTAGCAGAAATTAAAAAGTACACCCAAATTCACCCAAATTCCCCGGGTGAATAATATAAGGGTATCAATTTATAGATGAACCCTTGTAAAGAGCTGCGAACGACGATATGAGATATCCCGCATACCTTGGGTATTTCCAGGGCGAAGATATGCCTTTTTTTTCGACTCCCCCTTTATATCTTCTGAACCTCCTCCCCTTACATGGCTCATTTAAGAATCGCTCATATATGCAACTGAAATAACTAAATAGGCACGCAATGAGAGTGAGTTGAAAGCAGTCCAATTACAGCACGGCTTATCCAGCCCCTTCTGCTTTGTTCAGTTGATTGAGTTGATAAGTCTTAAACGGCTTATTGTTATCTTAAACGGATTACGTCAACGCGCGAGAGGGAGAGGAGAGTTAGAGAGAACGAGATTGAGAATCAGGAAACCATCATAGACATATCATTATGACATGTCATTATCAATATCTCAATCATGAAAGAGAGAACACGAATGATCTAATGATCAGTCTGAGAAAGTAATGTTTTCCTTTATCCTAAATTTTTCGAATTCAGGAGATTCCTCAAAAAGAAGAGCGGCTATTTCTTTTAGTAGAAAAATGCGAAAGACGACCCTTGAACAGTCGATAAAGTGATTTTTAACCGAAAGGATCCGCTAAAATGTACAAGAAGTTCGTTTCAGTGTGCTTCCATGCCAACATCTTCAATAGAAGCCGCTTTCCTCTTGTAGCTGTTGCTGAGATCCATGACTATAGAAGGTTTTGCAACAAACTAAAAATTGTTGTATTCAGACCTTTGTATTTGCACGAGATGACATTCTTGGCGTTTCTCCTGAGAGCAGGCCAGGTCAGGCCAGGCCAGGCCAGGCCAGGTTCTCATCGACTTTATCAATAGCACAATCTTTTTGGGATTAAGAATAGTTCCGCAATTACTGTGAGGGGCGCTGTAAGTACTCCAATGGAGACATTTTAAGAATTTAAGCACCTTCAAATGACCAGACATAGCATTTCTGGAGACTTTTCAATAAATAATTTAGATTTCAAAAATATTTTTTTCCTGAAATCAGGGAATTCCCTGAACACAATCATTTCTGGTTTTTATTGCATCATTTTTAATGACACTCGCCTCTTCCATTCGCATCCCCCATCCAGTAAGTATCTGACGACGATGACGCTTAACTAACATGAATGGAAGTGTGCTGAAAGATGACACTACGCAACAATTCCACAAATCATTACAATAATAATTTTACTGATTGTCATAGCGTGGAAGGGAGGGAAGGTCTTATGTAATGCCGGGTGACACCTAAAGCTTAACATCGTGAAATTAATCTTCGTCCAAGTGACAGAGGGAAGGGGTCTAAAAATTGACCGTCTACCATCACGACATGGATTTACGTCATTGGGTTAAAAGTTATCATCGCCAATTTTAGGCTCTTCCTTTTGATTGGTTAGTGGTTCAATTTAAAATGTCACTATTTGACGTTTTGTTAAAATAAAAAATGATAAAAGCGTTTCTACATGAACCAAAAGAACACGAACAAATAGAATCTTCAACCAATGAAAAGATTGAATTTAGCCATAATTTGGCGGCAATCCCTTAGTCAGATCGACGTCAAGAGATGATATCACACGACCAGGCATGCTGAGAACATGCATAATTGCAGAGACATTTCGGACGATGACAACATTTTGAGCTTTTACCACACTCAGGGGTTAAACCACAAATTTTCTCGGTCGGGGAATCAAATTTACAGCTGAAGAATATGCATAAATTACTATAAATATAACAGTAAATTAAGGAGAATTAGGAAAATAGCGAAGAATTTTTATTGTTTTAAACCCTAAAACAGGGAGGAAGGATATAAGAAAAATAGGAAAATGGTGTGGGGAAGAAATAAGAAGTTTTGGCCTAAATATTTACCCTTAAAAATGAACGAAATAAAACTACTGTGTCCTCTACATACCTGATGTGGGGGTTGATAAGAAGCAGTTGCAACGACACTTCTTCCGTATTGTACACCAACACCCTACGGTGACGCCCATCCAATCGGGCCACCTCGATTCGCGCCTTCTTGTTGTGTATCCAATAAATATTCTGTGCCATCCAATCAACGGCTAGCCCATACACATCAGACAGCCCTGCCTCTACAATTGACTCGAACCCACTCCCATTGAGAAAAGCCCAGTTGATGGTGACAGGCCCGGAGTCGTCGAGCCAGAAGATGCGCCCTGTCTTGTAGTAGGTGTCGATGAGCGAGGCGGTGTTAGCGTTACTGAGGGGGAGTTTGTTCGACTTCTCGTACGTGTCGATCGACATCTTCATTATGCCCTCTGAGACAGAGTACAGCAGGAAACCACTCGGCACTGAAAGAGAAGAAGAGGAAATGGATTTAATAACAGAAGAAATATCAAGGAGAAAAGGAATCTTTAGACTAACTAAAAGCTAATTTTCATTGGTATTTTACATGCACTATCAGAAAGCAATTAAATGGCTTCAGTTCATTTCCATGTGAAACTGAATCTTGAATAAAGTTCACCAAACGAATATTGGTGAACGGTAATCGAAATCGAGTTTTATCATTGGTTGATCGTTTGTAACAGACATGATGGTTGGTTGGATTTTCACGAGTGCAGTGTTTTACAATAGCATTTTTCTTTATGCTAGGAAGGCTTCAAAATATTCTATGGCAACGCCCCTTGAGCGACTTTCAGCGGCCTAAGAACTGCAGCATCTATCTACAGCTGTACAACGACAGCGTATTTTGTGCATTTGAATTATCGTTACATGCACAAAAAAATACTGGAACTTAATTTTAATTAAGGCTAAATGGTGTTAATACATACCTGTAAAATACCCCAAAATTTTGGTGCTAAAACAAGACCAGCAGATCTTAAATTGGTGTTTCTCTAACTGAATGCTAACAGGCTACTATTTTTCTACAAAAACTAGACATACGGATCTCTACACGGGTCTTGCTTCTGTTCTGTGTTTCCAACACTTGAAAACTCGAACTGAACTGAACGCTAACTGGCTACTTGTACTTTTCTCTAAATTGAGAATACAATTGTCAAGAATATAGAAAAGATCAACCCAATCATTACCTTGACATCATTGGGTAATCCCTCTTACTGATTCTACAACTGCATACCTTACGACAAACATAAAACTCCAACCATCCCACATTTTTCATCTCATTGGTTAAAAATTACATTATTAAGATTCTGATTGGTTCACTTTAAAATTTCAAAATGAATTTTGGTCTTAACAAACCATTAAAAATGGTGACATTTTGAAATCAACCAATAAGATTCTTGATGACATAATTTCCAACCAATAAAACAACAAATTTACCAATAATTTACCTTTCTCTTATAATATAGACGAGCTCCACAGCTACACCCGCCATATTGCTTCGTTCGTTCCACTATTCCACTAGCAGTTCTGCTCAAGATCCATCTCTCTCCATCTGACTCCATCACTCTCACTCTCTGTATTGTGAAAACTTTGGAGAAGACTTCTTTTTCACACACTCACAACAAACTCCTTTATTCCTTTTACTTCAGCACACAAAAGAACCATTTGTCTCTTTACTTAACTAAATTAATTACACTCCTTAATTCACCAGGTCTTTCTTTTTCAATTCTATAATTTTCGTATTGTTTAAACAAAATTATTTTTCTCTCCTTCTTCAGAATCGAATCAAATCAATAAATTAAGCAAATAAATAAAGCAATAATTTCTATTGACAACGAAGTGCAATCCTCTTAGCAACTGGCTTAAATCTATCGACTTCCCCTCCCTATTGCATTGAAAAGTGTTTCGAATAGAAAGAACTCGTTTTTCTCGTGGAAAAGGGATAAAATAAAAAAGTCCCTTTTGTTGTTTATTTTAGTTGATTATTTGTTTATTTCTTTTAGTTACAATACAAATCTTTTATACGCAAATCGGAACTCGAGAAAGAGATCAAATAATAATGGCGTCGTCAAGTATACGCAAATCCCTGATGATCCCGTTTGAACCGCTTTCCTGTTAAAATCATAAACAACAACAAGAGGCCCGTTTCCCGAATTTTTCAAACGAGTTTGGTGTGTGAGTGTTTTTTCAACAAGGTTTGCAAAACAAATGACAAGCAAGGCCCTGGTCTAGAAAAGTTAAGAAGCGTCCATTTTTCATAAAAGCGGGCACTTTTTGTCTTAAAAAGGGCACGGTCTATCCCAATTGTTTTAAAGGGGCATATTTTAATAACATTTGAACAACCGGGCCCAGAACAATAACATTTCGATCTCGATTCTAGACCACCAACAAGTATTTTCTCGCATTGCTTTGATTATCCCTTCTTATACATACATAAAATCTTTTCGGTTAACAGGAAAATTAGGGAAACACAAAAACTAAGAAATCCACCACACACATTTTAAACTTATTTGAATGGGTTCAACTTACTCTCACTTACTATCCTACATTTACAACCCTCTTAAAATTGAAAACCCAAAACTCGACTTGACCACCCTCTTGTTGACCACAAATCCTCACCAACGCAGCCCATTCGTCCACCCAACACATAACAAGTCAATGCAATGGGGGAGGGTAGACGTTCAAGTGTCTACCCTACAAGACCAGCCTATTTAGTTCACGATGAATGAAATCGCTAATTAATGTCTGGCTGGAGGGAGTTTCTTCTTTTGGAAGGAAAAATAAGGATTAATTAAAGAGATAGTCTACAGGTAAATTTGCCGTTTGATTGGTTGAAAATTACATCACGAAGATGCTGATTGGTTCACTGCTTAAAGATGTCATCATTTGATGTTAAAATTTCAGAATTAAGTGAACCAATTGGTTCAAGATGAATATTCTTAACTTTTTAGCCAAATTAATCATAATTTTTATTCATAGTATACACATCATGTAGATGAGGAAGGTTGTTTTTCACAATATTTCTTTATTTTAAACCTAACTCAAATATTGGATTAAGTTAAACACAACCAAAAAAACGAAATTATTAAAGAAATAAAATGATTAAAATCTAGAGTCTTTACAAGTATAACACTTAGCGAAGATTCAAAATGTCGATATTCTTAGCAGATATTCTTATAAAAAAGCATGTAACATCAGTTTTCCTTGAAAGTGCCAGTCTGTCTGTTTCAGTGTTATGAAAAAGTGAAGTCGTATATGCTATCAAGCTGCAATAAAACTATTGAATAATTTAAACAGCAAGGAGGAGGGGCTACGTACAACAGAGAGAAGACAAGCCTGGCGTTTCTCACTGTCTCTTCGTCGAAAACTTCACAAAATAAGGACGAGCAATTTTCTGAAAGGCTGGTCAATTTAATCAATATCGTTGCTCTTCCCTTCATGACAGATTTCTACCAACCCTCATCAGCATAATGGTCATCACCAGACCTTTATGTGAAACGAAACTTTACAAAAACACTCAAATTGCAATAGTAATAAATCGAAAACATCCTCCTTCTCAGTAACATAAGTATTTGTTCTGTTGTTTAATTCATTTGCTTATTGGGTTATTAATTAAAACTGTCAGGACGTTCAGACGTTGGAATTTTATAAAATGAACAGTTTCTTACCTCCTCCTGATTATACCTCTTTTTTCGTGGAAATACAAGAAAGAGGTGCTTTCGGTTTCAGAAGATTGCAAAAAAAATAAAAACTGAAATGAAAGTTGGTTGTTCAAGGTAAGAGACGAAGTTTTTTTTTCATTTGAAGCAGCGATCTTCAGATGTAACAAACCACCAACAAGCAAGAGGGGTGACAAAAGACTAGGAAAAAGACATATTAAAGTTTTCTGGACATAATCAATTTTTGAAGAAAATACCTTGTCGGCTCAAACTTAGTTGGCACTAATTGACTAAATTTTGGTTAGGTGACTAAAATTTAGACCGACTAAAAATTTAGAATTGGTTTAGAATTGGTACAGAATGTATAAATTTTAGTACTAATGTTATTAATGTTAGTCGACTAATTGACTAAATTTTGCTTTCGTGACTAAAATTTGTGCCAACTTGAGCCGATAATGTAGAAATGGATAAGGTCAAAGAAGGGGAAAATTAAAGGGATTGTCGCCAAATTTCGGCTATTTAAGCCGTTTGATTGGTTAGAAAAAACATCATCGGTAAGCTAATTGGTTAAATTTAAAATGTCACAATTTGATATTTGTAAAAATCAAAAAGAATTCTTCGTGACCCAATCAGAATCTTGAAGATGAAATCTTTAACCAACAAACCGGCTAAATTAGACACACTTTGGCGACAATCCCTAAATCAACATGCAAAAAAATGGAAGAATTGAAAAAAAAACAACAAAGAACCAAATAAGCAAGCACTCAACTTACTTTTACAAGTCTTTCTGTCATGCGCAAGTTCCATGCGTGTTGGGCATGCGCAGATGGAACCTTTGTGGGGTTTATGAAAACAAAGATGGCTGCAGTTGTTCTTTTTATGGTAACAGT
Organism: Nanomia bijuga; assembly: GCA_032273505.1. Taxonomy (NCBI): domain Eukaryota; kingdom Metazoa; phylum Cnidaria; class Hydrozoa; order Siphonophorae; family Agalmatidae; genus Nanomia; species Nanomia bijuga. The sequence goes on from JAUKPT010000567.1 coordinate 10,868, forward strand.
CGTTCATCCCGTATGCCGGTTCAGTGTTCACTCCCTTGATGCCCATCACATCCGATATCCCGACGATGATCTGAAAAAAACAGTTCGCAAGGATTAGAACAGAGCACATTCCTAAATAAGGGAAATGCAATGGTTTGTAAAGGGTGCACATCTTAATTAATTGTTAAGAACTTCGACAAATTGAGTAAAATTTAGTCTGTTAAAATTGAAACCTACTTCCCCATACTATTCAACCGACAAAATGTATCGAAAATCCTCTAATACTACTTCTTTTCTTATCGAATTCCAGTTTTGGCATTTTTAACAGACGCCCCTTCCCCTCCCCCCTTAACAGACACAACATGTTCTGACTCAAACTCGACTCTTCTTAAGTCGACCCATCCACGGATTTACCTTTTTTAGACAAAAAGGTCAGAAAAGAAAGTAAATAAATTGATTAAAAACTATCACGGCTCTATCATGAAAATGATGATGCCCAATAAAACAGGAAATTGGGGTGATAATTCTCAAAAACAAAAACAGAATAAGCAGAACTTAAAACGTAGGATTTCAAAGGCGCGTGACAATCAAAGATTCTCCATGGCGCGCTGCATCAGAAACATGCCTTGTATGATCATAATATAAACAGTGAAAATACCCGGAGTCAGTGACCCGTTGACACTTCAAATTCTCAGGGTGTGCGAGAGGAGACGAGTGAAAGTGATAAACAAGACGCGCGATCATTGCGTTCCTCAACTCGTTCCTCAATCTAGGCGCCTGTGTAATGGCACGGATGCGTGATCACGCGTCTCTTTTACGACAAGGCCTGATAGGGTCGTTACAAAACTTGCAAACACGCGCGCGCTTCTGAGAAAAGCAGGCCCACTTAAGACTCACTAAAAGCCATAAAGTTAAGTACGATAATGGCTCAAGCTCTCAACAAGAGACACGCAGGTAGGAAGACCATCCTTAAGTACTGTCCTTAACGTTGATAACGGTAAAGGCATGTCTGTTAAAAATGCTGAAACAGGAATTTGCTAGAAAAAGTATTAGTGTCTTGTCTTTTTTTTCTGTTAAATGGTAGGGGGAGGGGATTCCAATTTTAACAAGCTCAGCCTGCCAAGTCTAAATAATAGCAAAGAGAAAGAAGGGTTAAGCAAAAAACATTGATGCAGCAATATTATTAATACGAGATATTTTGCAAAAATGAACCGCGGCCTTCCAAGGTTCTAAACTAAAAGGACGGGACAAATACGCGAGGTTTCACTTCAAAGGAAAAGCGGAGAAACCTATCACGGCTAAATATGATAATGTACGATGTTTAAAAGACACTCGAAGATCGTCTTTGTAGTAAAGCACCACTGACAAATCTTTGTCAACCTTCCCTTAAAGAAGAGGCGAGGAGGTATTGACGCAAAAGGCATTCGAAACAGCAATCAGAAAACAATAGCAACTCAAGCTTCAAAGCGGTACAGACAAAACAAAAATAGAAAAAAATGATCCCCACTTGAGAATCACTTTAAATCGTTACGATTTAAGTGATTCAAAGACCTTGAAAGTGCCTCACTTAAAGAAGAAGCGAGAAGGAGATATTGACGCACAGGTATTCAAAACAGCAAGCAGAAAACAAACGAAGAAACTCAAGCTTCAAAGCGGCCAAGACAAAGAAAAATCAAATTCATGCTAACAAAAATAGAAAAAATGAGCCCCTGCAGAATTTCAAAGACCTCGTCAATTTTGTCATCATGCAAAATCCTCAGAAGAAGCAAAAATGAGTGACGCACAAGGTATCCAACACAACATGCAGAAAACAAACGAAGCAACTCAAAACAACACAATTACAGTCGAACGTGAATAAGAAAAATGAGCTTTGATGAATCACTTAAATTAAATTACTTAAATTACGGCTAAAATAATGTTTGAAAGACACACATAAAGACCTCCATAAATCCTCCACCTTAAAGACAATAAGCAAGAAGGTCAAGGTATTCAATGTAAAAAAACACACAAACAAAAACAACACGGCAGCAGCATTTGAATAGATCACATTAGAAAACACGTGGTGACCAACAAACAAACAAACGGAGAGATGAAAATAAAACAAACGAGATAGAAAGAAAGACGCACAGCGAGCAGAAGAGGGATTTAAGAGGGGGCTTAACACGAAGAATCAGCACGTTAAGGGCAGGCCTGTCAGTGTAGCGCGATCGAGTCGATCGCGATCGCGCAATGATCAAGCAAACGTCTGCAGCGCGGTCGTGAAACCGATCACGCAAGGTACGGAATTTCAACTTTTGAATCGCATAAAAGTACGCGCAAGCCCTTTTCGCGATCGTGTAACCGATCGCGTACATATTGCCTAGAGGGTCAATATACACGGCACGGATAGTGGTGTCAATAATGGCTAATTCAATCTTTCGTATGTCTAGAAATTACATCATCATGGTTGGTTCACGTAGAAGCGTTTCCTTTTTACTTATTTTCATAAAACATCAAATTGTGATATTTTAGATTGAACAATAATCTTCCCTATGCTGTAATATCTAACCAATCAAAAGGCTAAAATAGACGAAATTCGGCGCTTATTCCCAAGACGAAGAGACGACATGAAATGAGGTACGAGACGGTCTTTTTTACTAAAAATAAAGAATAAAGAAAAAACAACAAAGTAGGTTTGTGTAATAGTACAAAGAAAGCAACGACTAACGCGAAAAAAAGGGGGAGGCACATCAATTTTATGTAGGATAAAAAAACGACAGAAAAATATAATCATTTGATCAGTCAGATAACACGATGATAATGTTAACATAGTAATCAATACGAGGGGGCGGGGTGGCACGAGGATCGATTTTGAGGCGAAAGAAAAACGAATATTGCTGTTCCATAAGGATATGTGGATCGCCATGAAAAAAATATTAAAAACAAATGGCAACTTGAGTGAAAAATTAAAAATGAGGGAGGGGGTATGCGGTTTGTTTTTAAGTAGAAAATAGAACAAAAACAAAAAACACTTAATAGCGGGGGGGGTCAAAAGTAGTAATGAGGGTGTGAAGTATGAATTTATTGCATAGAAATAAGCAAAGATAACATTTACTTTGGAGAAGAGGGGGTACTTCAAACTTCTAATGATAGCAGTGAGATCAAAAGTTGATCGTCACGAATCAACAATGTGAATAATCCAATATACGAGAGAATAATGTAATATGTTTCCTCCCTCTTATCAAACACGATGAAAGAAAATCCCGTTTCAGGTTTCGGGTTTCACCGAATCGGTGTTGACGGATGTGTTGAGTGGCGAATATTAAAAAGAAATTCACACGTGACTACAGACACGTGATGTGATGATGGACGGGAATGCAGAAATTAAAAATGAGGTCGGGAGGCAGTGTTACAGAAATCACAAGACAAGCTGCACATGAATGCGCAAGGGGGTGTAGGAAAGTCTGTGCTGTTGCTAAAAGAAAACCAGAGAGAAAGAAATAGATTCTAAATATTGATGGGTTCTTTGATGTACATAATATCATATTTTTTACGTGTCAGGAGATTGAGATTCTTTCGACCTAGATGGAGAAGTAAAAATGAGAGAGTAAACAAAACATACGTGGGACTCGAGACTAGACACAAAAAGAGGAAAGGCCTGTTATAACATATTTAGAGGATGCAGGGTCGAGCATAGGAGATATCCAAAAGATTAAGGAAGACATGGATGAAATGGAGAAAGCTTGAAATAAGTCAAGTCATCAGATTTTAAAGAATTTACCTGATACTTTAAAAAGAAAGTGCTTAGTAGGCACTTTAAGACAATATATACAAACATGCGAATAAAAGAGACCCTGACAAAAAAATCTTCTTAAAGAGGGGGAATAATTTACCATCTATTATCTTTACTTCGGAAGTTCTTCTTCCCCGATTTTGCCACCCTGCCATCCAAACCCGACTTCATGTATATCCACGAGGAGCAAATAAATCAAAAGAATCTTTGTCATTTTGATAAAGAAAATCTTAAAATTTATTAAAAAGAAAATTCTTAAAACTGCTTTAGGCTCCTTCAAATTTTTAAGATCTCTCGAAAAAACTACAAGATATCTTCCAAATCCTTAAGAAAATCTCAGAAATCTCAAAAATCCCAAAAAAATCTTAGTCACTTTTTTGGAGTTGACGGTTGAGTGTGTGTGTGCGGAACAATCGGCCATGACAACAGATGATGCCGTGACCATTTCAGTGTGCGAGGGGTCTTCTTAACAACCTTATCATTAACCTTCATCCTGTGTGAAAAGCATCATACCATTCACTCTTATCACGTGAGTCTCCCAGGCTATATTATTATTTGTGTGTGTGTGTGTGGAATAATCTCTCAACTGAGTATAAAAGATGGCGTGCGAAGACATATACCCACTTAAAGTTGCTACTGGTAACAGCTATTAAAATAATTCATGATTTAAGTACCCACTTCTATGACAGTCTTATGTGACACAGAACTGGTAAATTTCACTGAGGTGCATTTATGTGTATGTGACGTTCTCTGCATATCCTCGATTAACTGTAAAACTGTTTACGAGGTATATCCTTGTTGATTAATATTTTCCCACTGAAATCAGCGAAATCCCTTAACCAAAAACATGCCTGGAATAAAAGACAGTGATATATGTGAGCCGTATGTGTGTTGCTTATATGTCACCCCATGTACCATGTACAATGGGACTTGTACTTAATGATTTACGAGGAAGAATCAATTGGAATTTCGAATTTATGTGTATGAGATTCGTATTCAGTCTATTGACCCTCCTAAGTTAGTTTTCTAGCTCATCCGCGAGTGTTTACGTATTCTGTCAATTGAGCAAGCACCATTCCCTAATAAGGTATTGAGCTGTCTTATCGAACGGAGCGATGGAATATGAAGGGCCTCATCAAACCAAGCAAACTAGCAAACGAACCCAACAAGAATAAATTGATGTTGGCAATAAATAAATAAATAAGATTATATATTGTCTTCTTGCGTATGGCGGGTTAGATATTCCATCCAGAGAAAACAGACTTCAATAAATTGACATTCCCTTGAATGAATTGTGCCATATAAAGAAAAAGGTTGGGTATTAGATTGGTTGAATATAACATCATGAAGATTTTAATTGGTTCGCAAAATAATTTCCTTATAATTTTCAGTTTTAATAAAATTAGAAATTGTGACATTTTTAAATCAATCAATCATATTTTAATTAAAATTTTGAGATGATTTCTTACTCTGAAAAGTACTAGCATCTCTTGTTTTCAAAAAAGGGGAATGTCATTCCTCATCTCGAGCACTGATCGTAATTAAACAACCCCCTTGGAATCTACATGACTTCACTGCATGTTAATTTCTCACATAGACCCTCACGTCATCTCATAACACCAATCAGTGAAGAGAGTGAGAGATCTTTACAAGGACCACCTCCTATCAGAGCTTTACACGGACCACCCCTCTCACAGCAGGGCGGTATTTACATTTCTCAACAAGAGTTAAAGAGCTTGTGTCGTTTTGTGGACGTTTGAGTGACCGAGACGAATAACTGATAGTGAGACAACAAGACAAAACTAATCACCTCCCCTCCCTCTCTCACACATTTGTGTATTGATTTATTGAGAAATAAAAAAACAACTTATGATTGATTGATGGATTGATGGTTGGCGAGTTTCACAAATTATTTTATTTTTTGGTTAGTTTTACGCGAGTTTAGTTTGCATGTTGTGAGTGCGTTGAGAAGATAGGGAGCAGAATTTTAAGTAAATTTTGTGAATAGTAGTAGAGAAATCAAACTGTTTGAGTTGAAGTGACACTTGAGAGGTTTATGCAGAACATGTACGTGCAAGCTTTTAGTTACTAGAACGATGATTCGCCAAGAATCTGATTTGTTGATTTCATCATTTGATGTTTTGTGAGAATTGAAGTTGATGATAAGATAAACACATAAACAACAACACGAAGGAGACGCGTGACGTCATAAGAACTAAGCAACTAGTCGAAAAAATGCGTCCAATTACCATCAGCAAATACAAAACTATGACACTATGACAACAGAATGTTGCAACAGTCTACAAGTTAAGAAATTAATGGGATACCTAAAACCTGTTTCTGCAAGGTCGAAACATTAGACCAATTGTCAATGTTGGTGGTAATAACAAGAAACGAATTGTCTTAAATACAGACTCGGAAAAACAGACCCAAATTGTTGAAGAGACACTAAAGATTAACAAAAAGGCAGACAACAGACCATATTAAGGTACTTTCTCTCAAAAAAGTCTATTAAAACAGACCATCAAACTCAAGCCATGCACGTCCTTCAATATACCACTCCCACAGACCACTTGATTATAAAAAATCCGTGATAATAAGCTAGTAAGCCCTGTTTAAGCTGTAGAATTATTGTCATCATATGATAAAATAAGACTCGTCTTTAAGCCTTGCTCATCCACTATAATAATGACAATGGTAATGACATTACGATGACTGAGAGGGGGCTTTGGGGATTTGGGTAGAGCAAATAAAAAACGTTCAGTGCAGTTAATGAGGGGATTAGAAACAATTCGGGACCACCTTAAAACTCTGCTTGATGAAATTAGACATGAAAGTGCATTTGAAGGATAGACTATAGCTTGCATGCAGACAAAAGAAACCAAAGCTTGATGGGGGAGGGGCTGTCCTATATGGCTACCTGATGTGTAAAAAACCCCGCAAGGATTAGACAACAGATTACACCATGTTTTGATAGTCGATTTCCTAATAATCTTTTTTTCAATATGTAGCAGAGAGCCTAAGTTAAATTCTGGTGTGTGATCTTTTAAAATCCATTCATTATTCGCTGAGATAAGTCCAATTTTATGAAAAATCACACAATGAATATCGTCAAAAAATGGTGAAAAACTGGGTATCAAATTCAATCAGCCTTTATTGTTGCTATTTTTCGTTTTAAAATAATGTTTTAACACAGCATGCCGTCAAAAGTCATCGTGGGCATCTTTACTTAGTGGTTTTTAAGAGTTAACGGTAAAAATGCTGAATACTCTTATATTTTTAACTAACAAGACCCGAAGTTATATTATTGAGTGCTGTTTTCTAGAGAAAAACAAAAATAGTGCTATTTCACGCGTAAACAATTAATGCCATGTTTTCCACCATTTTGTGACTATTTTTATCATGTGATTTTTCACAAAAATAGCCTTATCTCATCAAATAATGAATCGATTTTGAAAAATCATACACCAAAATTTAAGTTAGGCTTTATGCTACATAATGGAAATAATTTACTAGGAAATCGACTATCAAATCATGGTGTAATCTGTTGCCAAAGCCTTGGTTATTTTTGACTCACCTGGTAGAATTATTTCTTGGATGAAAAATGATTATAAAGAAGTCATAATTTGAAGTTTTCAACATAATTTTCAAATCCGAAAAAGTATTGCTGTAACTCAATAATATTCTTCATGATGGAGGTTCTTACCAAAACAAGGGGATGAAACAGCCCTTAGAACGAATAGGGTGGATTAACAATAGACTTACTAACATTCATATCATTAATGGACCTCCAAATGTCAAATCTCAAAGTTTATGCTATTCTGTTTTGTTATGACCTATGCGAGGCCTGCATTAATTAGTTTATCAAAGGGTTTCTTAGAAAAGAGTAAGGGGTCATCTCAGAACTTTTGCCTAATTTAGACTATCGATTGGTTGGAAACTTTTTCATCAGGAATCTGGTTGGTTCAATTCAAAATGTCACTATTTGAAGTTTTTTCAAAACTAAGATGACCCTAAATAATGATAGCTTAACTTCGTCTATTGGATATATTATTTGTGGTTTAAAGAGAAAAGAATAAAAATGACCAAACAGCTGAAAATGTGGTCACCGATGACGTCATCCGAATTTTGCCATTTACAGACGAAGCAATTCGGAAGAAGTGAAGGAAAACTTTACGATATCAAATTGTATGGATACTCTTTTGCTTGTGCTTTAAGCCCGGTGTAGCAGAAAATAAGTACTCCCTGAAAAAAAGTACTCCCGGAGTACTTATTTCCCGGAAATAAATACTCCCGGAGTACTTTTATCCTGGGAAAAAAGTACTCCCTCTAGGAAATAAGTACTCCCCCCGATTAAAGTCAGGGAGTACTTTTTTCCTAGGAAAAAAACACTCCCTGAAGAAGACTCTCCATTGCATGTGTATGAATCGAATGTTTTCAAAAAATTCGAATGTTTATGTTATTCAAGCTTCTCTGAGATGAACTTTTTTAATTTCAAACAACATGTCGACGAGCAAGCACGTTAATT
>JAUKPT010000568.1:0-15678 GCA_032273505.1 Nanomia bijuga
GTCCCACGTAGGGTTCTGTTCAGTGTTAAATGTTGTGTGTGTCGTCCTGTGATCCCAGCCCAAGTAGTAGTGCTTAGAAAATTGCCTCTACTTGGGATGTGCGCTGGGTATATAAGCAAAGATAAAAAAAAAACATTTCCAAAATGGTAGTTAGGTGTGTCTGACTTTGCATTGAGTATATGAAAAACTGAAAAAGTTAAATTTTTGTCTGATAAGTAACTCATTCAAATAACTTTTTGGTAAAATAGTCAGAATTTTTCTTAACTGGATGGTAGGTTTAACAACATTTAAAAAAGGGGTATATCGCTCGTATATAACTCTTATGTCGCCTGAGGTGGGGTCGGAATATCTTGTATATTTGAAAGGAAGGTTGGCACTTAGGAAACTATAGAAACTTTGCTTTATGGCAAAAATAACAAGTCTCTACTCACCCCAATATAGAAATAATCGGCTTTTTCAACAATATCCTGAACGTCTTTATCGTCGAAATGTGATTTTGTAAAGTCATTTGCAGCTGCAAGGTTGGCGACAAGGGAGCGATGTTTCCCGTCGTCGGTGATCAAAGCAGCACAGGTTCCCGTCGGGTTTGTCGTGTTCACTTGACACTTCATGTTCACACCGGCACTCGCAGCATTCTTGATCAATGTGGAGGCACGTTCATCTTTGCCTGAAAATAGAAAGCATCAAAAAATGTTTTTGCGATAACATCATTCAACCATTTTCTAAATATTGAAATTAGAACCACACAGCATGAAGTCTTTTTTTTTCACAAATCCCCATAAGAACCCGAACGATCAATTCACTTACTCGGTCTGTCAGTCAATTAGGGTCATTTATACTTAAAGAACAATCTTATTCGTACATCTCATATCATATGTTTTATCTTCACTCGCCAGCTACAAGTTAGGCGCCTTCTCAAAAAATAGAAAAAATAGAATTAACAAAGATGACTGAAAATAATCAAAAAGCACTATCCAGCATATTTAAAAAACATTATGGATCATCTCAAAACTTTGTCTAATTTAGACTATTGATTGGTTGAATATTACATCATCAAGATTCAGATAGTTCAACTGTCACTATTTGTTGTTTCCTTAATGTCAAAAATAATGACATCATTTTTAATAAGACAACATTTTGAGATGATTCATTAGTCCAACTTAAATTTATCAATCTACTATAGAAAAGTAAAAGTACAAAACGGTAAAAAAACATTAATATATTTTCTTGTTAAAAAGCAAAGATTGCAAATCAAAATGAACACACACATCACCACAACTAATTTCGCATTAACCATCTTAATACCTCATTTTAAGAGAGCAATAAGCAAAATAATAAAATCACAAACAGAACACTGAGATTTTAATAACCACATTTTCTTTTAAAAACAAAAAAGAAAACTTTCCATTCAATTAGCAGCAGCAGCAATAAGAGAAAGGGAAGAGAATTCAATTCTTTATCTAAATATATGATATTTGTTGAATATTGAATGCTACGAATCAGGTATAGAAAGAACGAGAAACAACAATACAAAGCTATTCATTGCATGAAAAGTGCTGCTGCAGTCTTGAAATTCAAATTACAGAAAAATTACTGTAATAGCCCTATCTGTAAATTACATCCTGTTTGCATGGAAACGAGGCGAAAGCTGCTCAACTACCAAAAATAATGTAAACAAACCCTTTATTGTAAAAATGTGTTTTGATTATTGAGCAGCTTTCGTCTCGTTTCCATGTAAAATATTGTTTGTTGATTTATTTGTTGATTTATTTGTTTATTCTATTTTTCTCTAAATACCTTTGCTTCTTCACCCTGCTCACTTGAAATTTTCGAAAAACATGTTAAAGAGAATGGTGAGAAAGTGTAACAAATATCAGGTGGCTGTATTTCATGTCATGTATCAAAAAGGAAGACATGCTTTCGAATCAGCCATTTGGAATCATATACCAATGAATGAAACTAGATATCTACTTCAAAGAAAAACCTTTTTTCAAGAGGAAATGCTAAATTGACACCCATCCAAACAAATAAAAACACAGCCCATTGGAACGTAACAAGCATGCTTTGAGAAACATGAGAAAATGTTGCAATAAAAAGAGGTGGCTGTATTCAAAACTTTTCAATCAAAATGTACAATGTTAGGAATAGCCATTTGAAATGAGAATTATTTATGTTATTATGTGGATACTTGTAAGGAATTATCGCCAAATGTCAACTATTTCAGCTGTTTATTTAGCTAGAAATCACACAGGGTGGCCACTCAATTCTTTTTCAAAATCCCAGTACATAGCAGTACATTTTTTTTGCAAAATCCTAGAACACTGCAGTACTTTTTTTCCAAAATACCAGTACACAAGCAAGTCCATTTTCTTTAGGTAGAAAATCCAGAATCATAGTACATTTTGCAGTACACTATCCAAAATAACCCAAATCACAGTACATAACCCCTCCCAGTACACGCACTACATCCCAGTACGAGTATAGACACCCTGTTACAGCATCAGGAAGCTGGACAATCTAAAATGTCACAGTGTTATGTTTTGTTATAATCGAGAATTTTAAAAACCTTCTACATAAATCAGAATAATCAGAATAATGATGAAGATGTTTCCAACAAATAGAAAAAATGAATTAGCTGTAATTTGGCGACAATCCTCTAGTGGGGGTCTAATCTAGCAATGTATGATGGTTTAGATAAAGGGTATATTTTTAGGTAACTAAAACATAAAAAACGCACATTTTCAATGTTTTTGATGGGCAAACCCGTTTCATCGGGTGTTCTTGGCTTCCTAACTTCAGGATAATAAGGGTCATTTTGTTGAACAAATTTGAATATAAAGAGCAATAATTTATCTTGATATATAGAATATATTGAATAGATTTAAGTCCGTTAGTTTAGAAGATTAGAGCATTTTCACTTACCAACACTTCCAAAGTAAGAGAAGACATGGTCTTTTTGAAGAATCCACTAAAACAACAAAATTATCAATAATAAATAATCGGTGAGAATTTGATTAGGCACTGATGAGAAAAACGGTAAATAATTTGGCCAACAGCGTCCACCAATCAAATTCAAATAAAATTTGTAGACAATCTTATAGGCACAATGGTCAATGGTCAATATTCTGGCCAGATCCCCCCAACAGGTTTTCCAAAAGTGGGGTGGGGGAAAGAAACAGTTTCCTTGGCCGGAATATTGACCAGTGGGCAAAGCGAATAAAAACTTTAGGGGGTGGTGATTGTTTTGCTCAAAAACATGCCTGGATCACGAAGAAAACTTCAGCTTGTAGATTCTAAAATCTTTATTTTAGCCATTTTGAGCAATCCTTCAGATTTTTTACCTGTCAACGGGACTACCCCCCTTCCTATACTAATCCCCCTTCTTTGAATCCCCCCTTCCTACAGGATATTTTCCTTGCCGTTTTCGGAAGATGTCAGCCCCCCACACAAACAGTTCAAAAAGGGGGGGTGCTCACTATGAGAGGGGGGTAGATTTTAGGAGGGTAGGGTGGAACCCATATATACACTATGATTTTGAAATGAACTTGTATACAATCACTCCCTAAAAAGAACTTACTTGTCCGACTCTCATTGAGTTCAGCGTAGCACCACCTGCAACATAATCGACCTTATGTTCCTTTTCAAGTTCACTGTATCTGAAACACAAATTAGAAAGAAACTCTTTGAAAACCATTCAGAGAAAAATATTGATTAAATCCCCTAAAACAGTCTGTAGCATAACTTTTCCAAGAGACCTGGAAAAAATCTTTTATGAAAAAAAATACTTTACTGAAGAGACTGTCATTTGATCATGGACATCATAAGGACACTCCATGCCTAATATGACTGTCTGAATGTTTGGGGCTCAACAAGTTTGTACGCTTTGTTTGTTTTCTACTGATGAACAATAGAAAACCATATGAAGTTGCTGCTAAAACAGGATTTTTAATGAAATGAAGACCTTAGATCAATTTTTTTTGCTGGTGACCAATTGAACATGTTAGATATACAACTCTCCTATCAAATGCATTCTGCATTTGCGCCTCCGAGACAGTCATGACAGCAAAATTTTGAAAACAATTTTTTTTCAGGTAAAAAACGGAAATGAAAAATGGAATCGAAATTTGATTTCAGATATTTTCTTCGATGATCAGCAATTAGTCGAATCTTTCTCATTTAAGATTGATACTTTATTTTTTCCATATACTGACTTTTTATTATAGCTTTTTATCCTGACCTGTCCAGGACTTTAAGAGCTAATAGAAAGATTGTAGATTTGGGATAAATATCGCTCTTCGTTAGATAGAACATCTTTAATATTGTTTTAAGCCTCTACGATCTATGTTATAGATAGATTAAAGTTAGCACATAAGTCATATTGTGAATAACAAGATCATAGTAAAGATTATGATTTACACAGATTAACCTATTACATTAGGTGCAGATCTTATTGTCAAGTAATCGTTTCAAGGCTATTTTTCTATAATGACAATATCATTGATAAAAACTTTGGTCAAGTCATATTTTAACCATTGGTTGTTTTACAGGGGTCCAAGAGAAATTTTAAAGAGATCCTCTCAAAAGTTTGTCTAATCACACTATTGATTGGTTGAATATTATATGATGAAGAATCTGATTGGGTTCATTACAAAATGTCACAATTTGATGTTTTATCAAACTGAAAGTTTTGATGAAATCGTTTTTTGAACCAATCAAAATCTTTATGCTGTAATATACAACCAATCAATAGCCTAAATTAGACAAAGTTTTGAGATGGTAGTATGATCCTGATTTTAATCCTTATAAATAACAAGATCGTGAAAAAGATGGTTTATTCATAATGACACTTTCATTGCAGTGCTTAACGAGGTTAAAAAGTTAGCCTAATTAAGACTATTGATTGGTTGAGTATTACATAATGATGATTGTGATTGGATCCTGGTTTAACTAGATCTTTAGACAGGTTATATTTATGATTTTTCGCATGTGTAAATTTATACATTTATTCTTTTTACACAGAATTTCTATCATTATGAGAAATAAATGAATCTTGGATCTTGAATCTTCCTGTCAAAATAATACCATCATTTTTGACTTAAAGAAAACATAAAATTGTGACATTTTAAAATGAACCAACCAGAATCCTCATGAAGAAATATCCAACCAATCAAAAGACCAAATGTGTTTTGTTTACATGTTTACCTAAACAACCAACACCTTTATCTTGTTCACCATTCACAAGATAAACAAAATGTTTACTGTTTGCTGCTGCTACGAGTGAAACAAGTTACTACGCAATGACTAACTTGAATCGAGATTCATGATAACGATATGAAATAAAGATGTGCACGCTTCGTGATAAGCGAAACTCTCTACTTTTGTGTTTCTTGTTAAATTTCTGCTGTGGTTTGAGACAAACAACAAAATTCTCAATAAATCTCAATCCAAAGAAATAACAAACTTTCTTAAGTCTCATGGATATGAATTAGATATTTAAGTCTAGTTTTTTATTTCACACAGTTATGTACAGGAAATGTCTATGCATATAGGCAGGCGGACACACGCTAATAACGATGGTTTTATTCCCCAGTTTATTCGTCGGGTTAAGTGCGCAAAGATAGCCCCAAATACCTCTGAAATGGCTCAAAATGTGCTAGAAATCCAGAAGATTTCTCCTCGACCTCGTTTGAGAGCTTACATCGCCCCCAAACCCCAGCTGAAACGGACTCTCTACGCACCTTCTGGGTGCTCTACTCGTCTTGTTCCCTTAACTCCAATTTTCACCGATGACATAAATTGCCCTTATTTCCACCACCGGTGTAAAAGAAAAAAGTTTTTCCAGGTAAATCGCGCATGTTGCTGGATCACATGTGAATTTTCTTCACATCATATTTTAGACGATTGAGCTTTTAAAGCAAAAACAACAACAACAACAACTTATTTTGAAAATATTTCCCCCAAGAATGTTTCTCATCTTCTCATGCCTGTCATAATCAATAAAATGTCAGCAGGCAAACCCTAATAAAGCCCTTCATAAAATAATATTGTTAAACCCTCAAAAAGTGCCATTTTGATGAAAAACGAATACTGTCCTACTTTTCTAGATTAGGGCCTGGCAGATGTTAATATTTTTAGTATTGCAATCAGCCAATTTATTTTTTACCATTCTGGTGAACTGAGAACCATCAAGAATACAATAAAAAGTACTTACAGTGGTAAATGTTCGGCTTCAGCTAAGATGGCGTTGTCAGGTTTTAAACCATATCTAAAATTGAAATCAGAGAATATAGTTATTAAGGGAAAAAAGTATCGAGATAAAGCATGAAATATGACGTTTTCAGATGCTTAAAGAGTAGTGTTCAGAATCTTAGAATCTGAGTAAATAAATTTGGGCAGATCAAAAGTTGGGTTCCAGGCCCTAGATTTTTTATGTAAAACAGACGCTGGCCTTCTTTTTCTAGATTAGGGCCTGACGTCACTCTAGAAAATGTATCATCCGGTTAGTCAGTAGATAAGTAAGTAAGTAAATTAGTCGACCATAGGTGATGGTGACCCAAAGGCTCCATTTTTATCCTACTAAGCAGGATGACAATGAGAACCAGTTTTCAAGTCTTAAGTCTGACTCAGCTGGGATTTGAACCCATGATCTTGCAAACAGAAGGCAAGCACTCTACTATCATGCCACAGTCATCTGATATTCTTTGAAATTGTGATCAAATGATTACAGTTTTACACCTGTTCAGACTGCAATACCTATATATAAAGCATTCATTATTTCAGTCAAAACTCCTGATTACATAGCTGACATCTGTCACAGGCATCACAGTGAATCAGCTCATGAATATTGATATTTCTGAATGTTCTAAACTTTCGGGTTAATGCTGAATTATTTAGAGTTAAGCCACGTCAGTCAGTCAAGATTGGTAAAGTCTCATAGTAAATACCCCTCTTCTTTTTTTTTCTTCTTTTTTTATTGGGGGTTGCAAAATTAGCGTGATAAAGGGGGATTACCTGATTAGGGAGGTTGGTGAGTTTTATCGTCCTAAATATCAAGTAAGAGTTACAAGAAAATGGTACTTTTCTGATATATATAACTTTATGCTTAGGATGACGGCCTGACTCTCCTGAGACTTCATGGTAAAATAAAAAAACTCGGATTCAAGGAGCGCGTGGATAATAAATATATAAACAAGCATAACTTAATTGGACCCACCTTGAATTATAAGAAAAAGAAAACAAACTGGACAATCAAAATTAGATAAGGCTAAGACCAGTTTTTGAGATATCTTTATGAAAGAAATTTCATCCCCAAACTTTTTTACTAACTTCTAACAGTTCTGAATAAAATAAAAAAAGTATTGCACATTCATCATAAAAATAAGGAAATCTTAACTCTAAATCTTGCTCAAGTAATTCTGAAAAGGGATTTTACATTTCTCACATGGAGTGAGAACTAAGTTTCTAGGCTTGTTTCTGGTTGGTAAACGTGGAGAAGAAATCATAACATCGGTATAAGATTTGACAAATCTTTTATGAATAACAAAAATTCTTCCTTTACAAAAATATAACATTATTTTATAAATAACACTTTTTTATAAATTCATAAATAAAAGAAATAACAAAAAAACTTTTCTTTTTTATAAAAATATATGAACAAAATATGAACACAATGGAAGCTGTCTACAGCAGATATGACATAAAGCAAACATCTTTATAATGCAAACAGTTATATTCAAAACTGATGAATTGCTTTCAAGAAAACCTTTTTATAAATCTATTCAGATTAACAATCTTTGCACCAAAGATTTTTGTTTTAGACAGATTCCATTGAACCTTGATTAAAATGTATGAACAAAATTTTTCGTATAGTATAAGGGACAGTGCTCAAATTTTCTTATTTGATATTCCGAAAGTTCATTCTAAAGCTTGATTCTTTGACAAAAAGAAAATTCCTAATCGAATATTCAAAACTTTTAAAACTAAAATTCATAGTTTAACATGTATGGCAAACACTCCCCATCACGGTACCAATAATATTAATTCTTCGTGTAGAGAGAACAAGTGTTCAAAAAGATTGAATTGTTTTTATTATAAGATAGCGAAGAACATATATGAAACACTGGTGGGTGTGTAAAAGAGAAAAAGAAAAGAAAAAAGCACTGTCCCTTTAATGTAATAAAAATATATGAACAAAATCAGAGTAGTGGACACAGCAATTTCTTCTATTAAGGTACCCCTAGTCAACGTTAAATGGCTTATCTAAGATCAAATTATCCAATTATGAATACCATCAAAATGGTTGAAAATGCACTTAAATACTCAAAGTGGCATGATAAATGTCAAATTTTTATAGACAAGAAATAATCATTGTAAGTATAATCATTGTTTTGTCATATCATTGTTTTGTCATATCATATTGAAATTAAAGTTGCAGACTTTTCAAAACACTTCCAGATTTTTCCAAAACTAACCAACTGTTGAAGACTTTTCAGGTGTTTGTAATGCCTGCCAAGAATGCAAAAAGTATAAAACAATTATAATGATTTGTGTGCACTGAAAACATAACTAACAACTTAACAAAACAAAAGTAAATAAAAAACAGAACTATAAAGAACTAAATTGTTTTTACGAAGTTAACAATGTTTTTTTCTGTTAAGGTAAGTAAAAGTTCATCAAAGGAAATTAAAGCGTCTTTTATTTCTTCCTCATTCATTTTACTTACTTCTGGAATAAGTGACAGAAGTTCATTTTTAAATATAGTAGCATCTATTTTTTTGTTGTCATCTGACATGAAAGTAAACTTAACGTAGAGTGAATTGTCACAAAACTTTTTTTTCATAGAGTTTTTACAATAAACACATTTCACAATCTTGCTGCCATCTTCTTGAATCTTTTTATGACAATTCACGCAGATCAGATATTTGCCAATGGAATTTATTTTAAAAATTTCACCTGTTATCGGCACGACTGCATTGTTTGTAATTTGACAGGCAGCGTCAATCACTTTCGATGATTTTGAGATGGAAAAACCAAGTTTGGGCGTAACGAGCTCTAAGTTACCATAATTATCTTTCTTCAATCTCACATTGTTCAGCTCGTAGCACATTCCTAGTGTTGGGTTCCCAGCGGCATGTTCCCACGAAGAAAATTTTATTTGTCCACTGCTATCAGATACACCAAAGATATCCACTTTTTTACCATGAACTGTTTTGCTGTGCCTTGTATCTATTTTCACACATAGACTAAATGTCGAGCCCACAGCCACCTTGTTTAGTTTTTCAATCGATAAATTTTCATAATTAAGTGGCTCAAAATCTAAATCATCAATTTCTTTGATGATTGAATCATCTTCAAGAATCCAGTCATTAGTTTTCTTTGATATTTTTATGTTATTAAGTTTAACTGGACTTTTTACTCTACTTTCTACTAGCTTCCTTTTAACTGGAGATTTGAAGCACACTACACGTTCAGAGGAAGATTCACCCTGAACTTCAAATGAAAATGTGTCCTCATTTATTGTCTGGACATTCTGGACGTAACCCTCTAACGAGTCACTCATCTTGTAGTTTATTTTCTAGAAAAATCTAAAGAAATAGAAATACCTGAATTATGAGATCAACTATTGTTTTTAGAGAATGAAAATCAGCCTAAGTGTGAGGTATCTAAATAAATCTTTGTAAAATCAAACAAAAAACGGATCACAAAGAATGTTTAGACCCATCAACTCAGAGTAGAAAGACAAAGACTATCTTGCCCTTACACCTCATCATCATTGAATGAGTTAACAAAACATTATCATATAAGGGGAATGGGGGGAGGGGATGATCATAAATTTATTATTTTTATATGATTTAGCGATTTATTAATCTAGTATGAGCTTTTCTAAGCATAAAAATCAGAGCATTTTCTTTCATGAAAATATATATGAAAATAGAAGAGATATTATACAGATAGTAGACCAGTGTGACATGAGATAATCAGATATGAGTAAGAGTTTTTAACTTAAATAAGAAGTATAAAAGCTGCAGTTGAAATGGCCCAAAAAGGCAAATGAATAATGCATATTTTCTAATCAAAAACCAAGATGAAATGATCACTATAAGGGGATGGAATCCACTCTACTGGTTCAGATTTTAAATCATCAAACACCAGATCCAAAATACCACCATGTATATGGGTAGAATATTGACTACGCTGATGAAATTTAGTAGATGGAAACACTTCATTGAGGAAATCTAAACTGCCTGGCATATTGAAATCACCACAAACAATCGTCCTGTAGTTACTGACTGATATGTCTGAGCAAATACGGTCGAGTTCAATCATTAATGACTGAGCAAATGTACTAATGGATGTTGGACATGGTGGTCTATAAACCAGAACTAAAAGTACATGTTTATCATTAATTGTCATCATAACTGGTAAACACTCAATAATTCCCCATGATGATAATACTTTAACATCTTTGACCATGCTGGAACGATAACAAATAGCAAGACCATGTTCTGATCTATGATGTATTTCTTCCCAATCCACACAATAATCATTTATTTTCTTAAGTGAACAGCAACTTCTTGTTTTAGTCTCTGTAAATAATAGAACACTGCTGTGTGAAACTAAAAAGAGGTCAGATAAGAAATGTGTCAAATGCAAATTCCAAGATCTAATATTGAATAAACAAATGCCAATTCCATTCATTTTTTTGGTGGGGTGCTCAAATACTAAAGAAGCTTCCTTTCTCATACGTTGCATTTGATCTAAAGCAGACTTGTTTACTTTGATTTGACTTCTGTCTATAAAATTAAGCAACTTAAGGTGACTTCTGCATTTTGCACGAGACAACAGCGTGTACATCATACCAGGATTGATAGGAGCTCTTCCTTTTTTACCTGATTTACTAGTTTGATCTAGATCTGCCAACATATAATCAAATCCACTACCTTGAGCTTTGTGAACAGTCATTGCTTCGGCTAATATAAGTGGAAATTGTTTTCTTTCTATGGTGATGTTGGAGTTTCTCTGACGGTAACTAAATTCAACTGTCCTGGGTTGTATTGGCACTAAACCTCTGATTTTAGGGTACTTATTCAATTTTAGTTTGTTTCCTGTTCGTTCATCTTCAAATTCAACATATATTATTCCAGTTGGTTTTCCATTTCTTACTCTATCAATGATCTTTATAGTTCCCAATGATCCATTTATCAACTTGTCTTCAATGTCAACATTGTGAGTTAGCATAACCTTAGCACCAACACATATTTTCAAGACAGTTGGAAGATTTCCAGTAGAACTCATATCTGCATCTTCACTCACAGAGACTTTACATGAGCCTGTCTTAACATCTTTAGAAGAATCCTTAGATCTCACCTCTACAAGCTCAACATTCCCATTGTCAACAAGCTTTTTCAGAGCATTTGCGTTTTCAGAATTCACCAAATGGTTGAACATGAATAATTTGATATATTTATCAGGCCAATTAGATGTATCAGTATATGCAAGTGCTTTGATTTCCTCAATATCATTGTCAGATATATCATCAGGATTATCAGTCTCTCTTAGTCTGTTAAGCAATTCTGCAAATTCAGGATCACTACTTTGACGAACTATCTCTGTAAGTTCATGAAGCTTGAAAAGATCCCAATTATAGTTGACAGTATCAAATATACATTTCTGCTTGACTGGAGGCAATTGCATTAAATCTCCTATTAATATAACAGATATACCACCAAATGGATTGTCATTATTCATTATTTTTTGTAATCGAATATCTAAATCATTAAAAGTTAGCTCCCCAATCATTGAAACTTCATCTAATAAAAGTACTTGCAAATATCTGTACTTGTGACGTAAAAGATGCAATTTTTCATTGCTTAAATTCCTATTACATATACTACCCGCACCTTGGTGTGGCAATGAAAATGCTGAATGGACTGTAGTACCATCAATGTTTGCAGCAGCTTTACCAGTAGATGCAGTTACAACTACAGAAGGTTCTTTCTCACTATTTTGTCCAGCAAATTTGAAAACCTTTCGCAAATATTCAGTCATGACCTTAATAAAATAACTTTTTCCAACACCTGCACCACCACTAAGGAAAATGTAATAAGGATTAGGTTTACAGACATTGTTCTCTTTAGCAAGTTTATTTTCTATAGCATGTTTAGCAAGAATATTAAACAACTCCTGTTGCTTAAGGTTAAGCCCTGAGCACATTCTGTAAAACATTTCATTAGATATTGCAGGGCCTTCAATGGCTGTTGACGGTACAGAAATGATATTATTTCCTTCATCATTGTCATCATTACAATAATCTTGATCAATTAATTCAGGATTAAGCATGCCATAATTAGAATCTATATCAGATTCAGATTCAGATTCAGTAAAATATTGTATATCTTCCTCATTAATGTCATATTTCTCAAAATCATGGTTATGATTATCTATGTTAGACTGAATGGAAGCAATAACGTTCTGATACCTCAAACTAAAGGTTGAACAATTTCCTTTTATCTGCTCCTCATTTCTCCAGGGTAAATACAGCTGTAATATTGTCATGTAATACTGTTCAGGATCTTTCATCTTAGATATCTTATGATAACGCATCACACAGGGACGACACCTTTCTTTCATTTTTCCCATTTTATTCTTTAGAGTAATTATTTTTGACTTAAAATCACTAGAGCAGTCTGTTGCATTAACAGGAATTGTATAATCATGCAATTCCTCACTTTCTATTTGGCATTCAAAGGCACTACTAGATATGTATCTGGTAGCAAAATCTGCGTAACACATATTTTCCAAGCAATCAGGTCTATTGGCATATTTTTCTAGAATGTTTGTTTTGTAAACATTAGTATCACTGGGGTCCATCTTTTCAATTTCCTCTGGATTTTTTAGCATTCTGGTACGATTCTCTTTAAGTCCAGTGGGAATATGCACAACATCTATATTAGAAGTTCTCAATGGCAACGATAGAGTCCTTTTAGTTGCTTCTGATAATGAGCACTCTCGCTTTGTTTTAAAGACATTTCCAATAGTTCGCAATTTTTCCTTAACATCTTTACCAGATGCTTCTTTAAGAGCCTTCTTCATCAGCTCACTCATATTTCGTTCAGGTTTGCACATATATGAGGTCAAATATGCAAGCAATCCATATATACCAGTAACAAATTGTAGATTCATATTTGATTTCAATGAATTCAATAGAATTGGATTGTAGGGGCTTATGTTTTGCTCAACGGGTCTTCGCTTATAAACAATAGAAAGCTTCTGTTTTGAGTATTCTAAGGCTTCTATATATTCAATGTATGTTACTCCAGATGATATCAAAATGTCATTTAATGTGATGTCATCTAAATCTGACACACCACTCATCTCTTCAAGAACTTTATCGAGTATTTTACGACTCTTTCCCCACAAATTCTTATCAATATCTTGTCCTCTGATAATTTGTGTTACCTCACTAGGTGGCCAAGGTGCATCAAAACGACATCTGACACCCCTTTTCTTTCTGCATGTTGTTGTATGATGATGAGTTTGGACACTTTTAACTAATTCATACAATTCAGGATATTCAGTACCATTTGGTAGTAAACAAGTGTTATACTTCTCAATGAATTCTATAACTTCCTTGTCAGTATTTTCATCAACTCTTGGTGCATCTTTAACATGAATAAGTACATGGGCATGTTCAACTCCACTTCTTTGCTGGAATTCTCTTCTATCATCATGATTCAGTATCTGTCCAATAGGGTGCATACCACTGTAAAGAATATCCTTAAATACTCTCCTGAAAATGTGATCAATTTGCCTTGCTACAGTAACTGGGTTCCTTTTCAAGTACTTTACTTTTGTGCTCCAATCCATAGAATCAATCTGCTTATCAGTTAGAGTCTCACCAGTTTGGTAAGCAACAATCTTAATAATTTCATTCCACTGAAATATGGCTGCTGACCAGGTTAAAAACCATGTTGCGACACCGAAATGTCTTATCTTAGCTAAAACATCTAACATCATGTTATTCCAGTATTGAGGAGTACCTCTGACACTTTTAAAGGATGCATAAATCTGATCATCTGTTATCATTCTTCTAACATTATCACAATTAATCAACTGACCAGCAGTGATGTCACTTTGATAATGTTTCCTTTGTGCAAAATTAATTGTACTTTCAATAACATTCATTTCTACATGATGTAATTGTGTAAAGACGTATTGAGGATCAGAAGCAAATCGAGAATCTGAACATTTTAATCTCGCATGGGCATACTTAATTGGAGTTATTGAGATTTCTCTAGGAGAGTTAAAATGATTTTGACCTGTGGAAAAGTGCTCTGGAAATGTAAGTGCTTCCCAATTAGGCTCATGAAAAAAACTTACAGGAATTTCATTTTCACATGGAGCTATGTCAACTGGCTGGTTTGCAACATTTGGTAGTTCAGGTCCATCTACATTCTGAAGCAATGTTGGCTGTGCTGTACTATTAAGCCTTTGTTCTCTTTCAGTTTTAGCATCATTACCATCAATTTCATCATCACTATCAGTTTCATCATTTTGTGGTGTAGCATTCTCATCAGTTAAAAGCGACCATAAGTGTGGATCATTAACTTGACTATCATTTTCCCATCTTCTGTTACTGATAATGTCTCTGTAAAGGTGGTTAACTTCAATAAATTTTTCTAATCCTCTGTTTACAAATGCTGGTCGGATATTCATTTTGGTCACAGCACTTAGATCAGTTAATCGTCGTTTCAATGCAAGGGGTATAAGAAATTCATCATTGCATACTCTTGGTAAAATAGACTGAATTTTTTTTATTTTTGCAGGAACTAAAATACACTGTCCCTTCAAACCATATTGGGCACCTTTATGCTTAGGAACTATAAACATAAATGGTATCATTCTTTTGAGAACTGTTTTTTCTAATGGTTCAAGAATATCTATCTCAGGATATTTTGGGCAAAGCATAAGTCCATTAGCTTGAGCCTGCACTGGCATTTTACCTTTCTTTAATACTCGATCACATCCATAACATATCCAATCTGATAATCCATTAGTACATTTAGCAAGCATATCATGATTGTCATAATTTTCTGGTTTTAGTTTCTTGACACTATGATCAAATTCTAGTTTTATACAAACATCACAAATGTTGTTAGGGCCTTTATTTCTTTTTGTTTGAAATTTATCATTCATAATCTTGTATCCTTCAGTTTTTAATACTTGAGGGTCACTTGGATTTAACTTTGAAGCCTCTCCAATAGCTTGGTTAATTTCATCATTGAGTCTATCTCTCAATTTATTCTTTCTTTGTTTATCTTTTTCACGTTCCTCAACTTTTTCATCATCATCAAGTCTCGCTCGCAATTTCTTCTTTCTCTCTTTATCTTTCTGGCATTGCTCAATTTTTTCATCATCATCAAGTCTATCTCTCAATTTCTTCATACGACTTTTAAGTTGTTCGCGTTCCTCAGTTTTTTCATCATCATCAAGTCTATCTCTCAATTTCTTCTTTCTTTCTTTATCTTTCTGGCATTGCTCAATTTTTTCATCATCATCAAGTCTCTCTCTTAATTTCTTCATACGACTTTTAAGTTGTTCACGTTCCTCAGTTTTTTCATCATCATCAAGTCTATCTCTCAATTTCTTCTTTCTTTCTTTATCTTTCTGGCATTGCTC
>JAUKPT010000569.1:0-19140 GCA_032273505.1 Nanomia bijuga
ATATACCATTGGAACGCATTTTGGATACTGAATTTGACTGGATCAAATTAACTAAGTAATTTGGTGTTTTTTTTGCAAAATTAGCACATAATTAGAGCCAGGGCCAAAAAACCTTTTTGTGAATATAGTTGTGCCATATAGTTTTGCCATATACCGTTGAAAGACATTTTGGATACTGAATTTTACTCAAGCAAACTAACTGAGGTCACATAATTAGCTCATAATTAGGAACAAAATTGTTTTTTGGATACATGAATAATTCACTTTTCAGCCATTTCAGCTGATTTTAGACCCATGTGATAATTAATTTTGATTGACACTTCACTAAAATTATAGTATAAATCAATCTTTCAACTAGTTTAAAAACAAGCAAATTCTCAATTTTTATGAACATAAGAAACAAAGAAAATTTTTGAAAAATAATAGATAAATTGCCCAATTTTATAGTCAATATAGAACTAATTCCCAATTGATCAATTAGATATTACGTTGTGAGTCATTGAAATGTGATGTTTCATTAGAATGCAGTACAGGTGAATGTACCCCAAATGCACACAAATTTTCAAATCGTGGTAAAATGTACATGAAGTTTGATGCTTCTTATTTTTTCTTGTTATTTTAATCTTCGACCTAGTACCTTCACCCCAAAATAGGTCAGACGTATTTCTGACCTGAATTTCATTGTTAATTTTCTATTTGAAAAAACCTTGAACATTTAACATGTACCCCAAATGCACAAACATGTCATCGTCGTTCATGAGTTGTGCACAAATAGTTGTGATACGAGGCTTTGTCACTTCATAACGTGATGTTGTATGATGCGTCTGAGCCAAAAATTCTTCTCTCGAAGCAAATTATTCGGCTGTTTTGAGAATAACGGGGCGTTTGCGTGTTTTGAAAAATGCTCGACATCTAAGGCAGTTGCACAAAATGCAAATAACTTGAGAAAAGAGAGCTAGTTTAGTGGCAGTCAATTGGTAGTTCAGTGAAGAACTGAAACCAAGAGTCACTTATGTTACAATAATGAAAGATGAGTCTAGAAATGACGTTGAATAGGTAGAGGGCCTTAAAATGTTTATGTACCTCAAATGCACAACAACAAAACCTCATAAAACTCATAAAACTGATCCATTAGCGTGACGTTATAGCCAGCATCGTATTGTATTCCTTTAAACGTTACATTATAATATTTTCGAATATTTCAAAATGTGACGTCACAGTCGAACATGTCACTTGAAAACATTGATATTATCAATGCAACAAGCAAGTTCTTATTCGATATCTGGCGGTCTATTGAATCAACCTATCTGTGATATGATATTTCACTGTTTCCTTTTATCTTATTTATATTTTATCAAGTTGTAAATTTTATTTTATTTTCATTTTACACATCCATGTAACCAGGTTATTGAGATGAAATAAATTAATATTGTTGTTGTTTCTAAATGTGACGTCACAGTCGAACGAATATTTTCGAACGTTTCTAAACATTGGGAAATCAGAGGACTGTTTCTGGTGTAATCATTCTTCAGTGTATGTGAATGCGTGCTGTAGGGTAGTGCAGTGCTTTGGTGATAAAGTAGATAATTGTTTAAAATGGCTCCGAAGTTTAGATTGAGACTCAATCGAGGATATCAACCGACGCGAATTCGAAATGAAGCTGGGGCGAAGATTGATCGGGAGATTACTGACAAGAGAAACAAGGAGAAGAAGAAGCAGTAAAGTACTGCAAAGAAAATGGAGCTGATGGGTATGCTGCGTTGAAAACAAATCTATTCCCAAACATCAAAGATAAAGGAATAATTGATAGGAGATTGAAAGGGAAAGCGAAACATGAGCACGAGCGAGATTTGTCGGGTGATGACGGTGGATGAAGAAGCGGCTTTGGTTGATTACATCAAGGACAAAAACAGAGCATTGCAACCATTGAACAAAAGAGACGTTGAAAAATTGTTATTGAACATTCTTAAGATCCGAAAACACAAAAATAAACGGCTGAATTACAGAAATTGTACCAAACTATCCAAGAATGCGAAAAAGGCTCTTAATCGAGGCTCGCTGGGACGTCGTTTCTGGTTTCGATTTATTGCTGCTCATGGTGATCTTATAATCAAGAGGAGATGGAACGTGTCAATTGATCGGGCACTTAACTGCACTCGTTCGATGGCAGTTACGCATATCAACGATCTAGCACACGAGTTGACGAGAGCAGGTATTCTTACCGATGGTCAAAAGGAGAAAGGTGGCGTCTGGACTGGTAATATTGATACAAGCCGTATCTTCAACCATGACGGAACACCTTAGTTTATCCGGTATGGTATCGACGGAACCCCATCTGGTTTGTACTTCGCTGGAAAGGGGAAGGCTTGTCTGAGGATGCTACAAGAGAACAGAGAATGTGTCACAGTACAACCTTTCGTATCATTTTCTGGTGAAAAGGTTATGTTTCAAGTCATCTTTGCGGGAAAGTCAATAACCAGCAATATGGTGCCGGATAAGGTGACTGATAAAGTCGAAAATCTCCCGATATCTACCACAAAAAATGGTGTTCAGACTGCTCAATCTCTTCTAAATGCATACAAACTGTCCGATCATTACCTCACTGAAAAAGGAGTAGAACGTCCCGTAGTAGTCATTAGCGATGATCACAGTTCACGATTCGACTTCGATGTACTGCAATTTCTAGAGAAGGCAAAGATTTATCTGTTTTTATCACCTCCAGACACCACAGGTCTATTGCAGCTTTTGGATCAAATAAGCCAGATGAACCACTGTTGTTACAGAGAATGTAAATCTGATATGTTCACTCCACTTTCTACTATAAACCAAGAAGGCTTTATGCTGATCTTGGCAGAGATGTGGGATAAATGGGCATCGTCAGAAACTATTGTTAAGGCTGGAAGAACAGTTGGAGTAACCAAAGAAAAACTAAGTGTTGAGTTTATGCAGAACGATAAGTTTGAGAAAGCGAAGAAACTTTTTGAAGGGCCCACTGAAGAAAGTACACCAAAACCGTTTTCACCCAGACATCAGAGAAGAGAAACAAAATAATTTTATAAAGAGAAGTGTGCTAGGCTCGAAGAGCATATTAAGACGATTAGTGGTTCTGGAATAAAGTTAAACGAAGTTCCAGGAAACTGAAGTTATCATATCATCCAAGAAGATTAGTGTTACTGCAGCTCAATGGGAGCGAAAAAAGTTAAAGATTTAGTTCAAGCAATAAAAGAAAAGAAAGCAGAAGACTCTCAAAGAAAACAAGAGAAGAAGAAAGAGAAAGACGAAGTCAAGGAAGCATTTTTAAGATGCAAACAAGAATGTTTGTGTAAAACGCAGGTGTGCGCAGCCATTGAGTACAAGCAGTGTCCGAAATGCTCCAATATCTTTCGCTCGGTATGTAGTAAAGCAGCATGTCAAGAAGACGAGAAAAAACCTACCATGATTCTGACATTAGGAGTGAAGAAAACAAGAGAGAGAAAGTTGGCAACAAAATTGTTCGCAGAATATGCAGAGCGAGAATCATCCAATGAAGAGATACTTTTTGTAAATGACAAGCACATAGATACAAGAGCCGAGATTGATGAGGAGAGTGAGAGTGACTAGAATGAGAATGATATGTACGATTTGAGTGAGTCTGACATAAGTGAGAGTGACACAGAAAAGGAAAGCAACGAAAGCAATGATTGATGAAGAAGATATTCGAATGTACTATGCTGTAAGATGGTTTGAACCACGTGGTTATCACTGGGGGAAGCTTCAGCTGGTTTTCTCAGATGATAAAGAGACAGCTAGGTCACCCAGGCGAAGTTCCAATGTTTGAAACGTAAGCGTCTGTCGGCAGACCCTCAGCAGATTTGTTATATCATGCCGAAAAATCCTGAGGAGGAGGTAGTGCCAATCAACCAAGCCTTGTATGGGCCAACTCAATCGGAGGAGTTGAAAACCTTGTTAATGTTTGCATGTGAAAGAGAAGTCAATGACATTTACAAACTTGACATCTAGTTTATCATGAGTTTATTTCATTCATACATGTATGGCTTTGAGTCTTATTGGCATTGTTATCGTTAAATTCTTACTTCTCTCTTGTTTGTATCACTAAAAATTTCTTTGGATTGCATACCCCTTCCTCAGATTTTATAATAAATAAGTCCTGCGAAAATGTCAGATATGGTCAACAGAAGTTAGGACAACATTAAAATACAGGAATGGTCAAGTATTTTCCAATTTTGGTGACCATGGACTAAATTTCGCACCAATTTTCAGATTTCTAAAATGACATATGATGTTAACAGATTCAGAATTTCTAAGCTAGGAAGCGGTTTTAACAAATTTCTTCAAGATATTTTAGTGTACTTCTATGGCCACTTTTTTTCTATCAGCTTGCAACCATATCCATTATACTTGCTCTTAAATGAATTTGTGCATTTGGGGTACTTGAGTATTTGGGGTACATTCACCTGTACTACTTTTGCTCATTTCCATGAAATATTTTGATTTTTTGTGATTTTTTTGTGATTTTTTTGTGGATTTTGGGCTTTTTCCTGAAAATTGGAAAAAATTTGAATATAGTACCCTAGTATACTGTCACTTTTTAGGGAAATGATACCACCCAAAAATGGTACTACAAGCATATGTGCCAGAAATGTAGTACTCTCCTCCCCTGTCTAAAACACTATCTGGTTTTGGGCTTGGTGTTATCACTAATTACAGTGCAAAGCAACAGGATTGCAACATGTTTCACAATTCCTCACATCCATTGGGAGACCTGTATAGGTGACCAACACAGCCTTTCAATGAGCAAATACTATATTCTTTTTTACGTTATAGTTAACTCTGTATATCAGCCCCATTGCCTTCTTAATAACATGAAATTATTGAAATATTTTGTATAATGCTCAAAGCTCCTCAAAAACAAAATTTTGAAAAGTTAAAGATTTTTTAGATCACCCAGAGGGGGAGCTTAAGTTCTAAAATAAAAGAATATTACTTCTCCTTTTTCACTCATCGTATAAACCTAGCATATTGGAGTTTGAGATCACAAGCATGTGTAGATTTGTATGTCTGTGTTTGTGTGTACGGGTCTTACCACAAACCCCAGGCCTGTCAGTGAGAAATGTGTGTGATCGATTAAGGGCTTGTGCAATCGAGTTTGTGTTGCCCTTTTTATAATATTGTACACACTTTCTACACAATCCAAAAATTAAAATTCTATGGCTTGTGTGATCGGTTTCACGATCGGACTGGAGAACTTTGCGCTATCGTTGCGCGATCATGATTGACTCGATCGCGTACAGTGACAGTTCTGAAACCCTAATTGTCAACCAAAAATTGTCTGTTGGTCACTAAGGATTTGACTAAATAAGAACTTTAGTCATTTTTGATATTCTGATAGTTGAAATTGAAACTTTGTAATGGACGAGAAACTCTACTAAGGCATTTTTTATGAAAATTCTCATCAGAACAAAGCGGAAATTGCAGTTATTATTTCTAGTTAAGGGTTAAAAAAAGGTAGTGTTGAATAACTTCCCTCGTAATAAATAAAATAAATTAAAAAAAAAAGAGGAAAAAATTGGTAGAAAAAACGTTCAATTTGGCATTAAACAGGTAGAAGAAACATAGAAAACGGATGAAAAAGTGCACATGCTATACTCCACCGGTGGATATAGACTTGATACAAGTTCATTAAACTTCACTTGGTATAAAGATTGTTGGCTTTGGATATGTGACGTTGGCTTGTCTTTTGACTTGAGAAAATTTTTTTGGGGACTAGACTTAGAAGGATTTAATCTTTGTTTATCCCTTGTAGATAGGGTTCAGAGGTTATGTGAGACCTAGTGTTTTGGTTTCGATGTGGTTTAATGGCTGCATGGGGATACCAGTCCGAGTAACAAGAATATCAACAACAACAACTAGATGGACAGTATACATAAAAACAATAACACAAACAACATCCAGGACTGGTTGGTAACTACATATTTCAACTTGATTATTTATTTTATGCTGTGAATAATGATAAATGAATGTGTCAACACTATGAGTATTAGGAACTCACATTGTGATCAGGGCAAGATTTGAAATTGAAACTTTGTATCTGGGCATATTTTTGGATGAGAAACTCAACTATGGCATTTTTTTTTTAAATTCTTATCGGAAAAAATGATATTGAATGTTAAAAATTCGAATTATTGTAGTTTGATTCCTCTACAATAAATAAATTTATTTATTTTGTTGGAAATGCACTCGGAGGTGAAGAGAGCAAAGGAATGGAGTTGGAAATGGAAATGATCAAAACCTTCCCGCCATTTAAAAGACAGGGACACTTTGATCAGCTCATCAACAAGATGTTGGTCACATTTTCTGACAATGAAGAAAGATTTAAAGAATTATCAAATAAACTAGAAGAAGATATGAAGGAAATGACAGAAAAACTGATATCTGAAATGATGAAATATCAAGGTACAATTGTTTATCAATTGGCAATCAAATTAGAACATTTTATAGTAAATAACTGACACCGAAATGGCAAGAATAAAGATGTAGGGAGGTCCCATTTCCCGACCAAAAAAAGAAATATGGTTGGACCCCCCCCCCCCCCCCCTGATATTGAACTTTTTACGTAAATTGAATCAGACATAGATTTTAAATAAATAATTTCAACTTATTTAGAAAAATTAGAAAAGGGATTTCAGAAGAAACAAGAAGACTTTGACCTTCAAGTATGAACATAATTAAATAATAGTATTTGAACAAAAAAATTACATCATAAAAAAGCTGATTTGTTGTTCTTATAAGTGTTGTATATTTATTGATTACAATTGTATTTATTTATTTACTTATCTATTACGTAACTGTTGGTCTGTAATTTATACTCTATATTTGACAGCATGTTACGATGTTATTATTCTTATTATTACTACAAGATCTCATAAAGAGAACATCTCTCTCTTCTCTGCTTACCTCCATCATGTCAATAGGCTATGGGCCCTCCGGCAGGAGATGGCAAAAGTTAATGTTCAATAGAGACGAGAGGTCATTTGAGCAATGAGAGTTTCGATTTCTTGGATACATGCTGATGAAAGATTTGAAGAAACATATGTTACAAGCTACCGAAGGGGAAACAACCGAAGATACAGTTAAACAAGAAATCATGTTGGATAATGGATAATGGATAATGGATAATAGTCTGAAGCATTTCAAATTCTGCGTCAACACTATTCGGGAACTAGTCGACCACGAATATTAACATTGGAATGATCTTATTAGTATCCAGATGTCACAGAGGGAATCAGTTACTGATTCGTATTGAGAAAATCACAACCGCATTAAAAGCAGCGAAGGGACAAGTGAGCGATGGTTTGATAATCTCGCAAGTATTGAAATGTCTTCCTGAGGAATTCTCGTCGTTCGTTGTCGTGACAACTCAGAAATAAGTCCAATTAAAAGTAGATAACCAAGGTGCAATTTCGCTAGCTCGTAACCCGGTAAATCATCAACGATCGAAACATTTCGACATCAAATAACATTTCATCCGTGATATTGTTGAAAAGAAGGAAGTTGAAATTTCGTATGTTCAGTCAAATGATAACATTTTAGACATGATGACGAAATCATATACAAAGTTAAAGTTGAGAAAATTTGAGAAAATGATGTTTTGAATAAATGTTTAAAATGTTCAAAAGATTTGTGTATGTACTCATGGGGGTGTGTTGATGTATATTTATTACAATTGTATTTATTTATTTACTAATATATTCCATAGCTGTTGGTCCGTAATTTATACTCTATATTTGACGGCATGTTACAATAAAATTATTTTTATTATTACATTGCAAGATCCCATAAAGAGAACATCTCTCTCTTCTCTGCTTACTGTAGAATGTTTATATTCTTTTAACATTATTTTGTCTTTATATCTTTTAGTTACCACATTCTTATACTAAATAATTATACTAAAAAGTACTAAGAAAGACACTATTGTTTATGTGGTAACAACATCATGCCTGTCATTCAGTGTCCAATCAATGGATGTGGTTATCAAACTGGTGATGTGTATCCTGCTGTTGTAGCCGCTCTATTAACCGTCCACAATAATGTACATATCAATGCACCTGCACAAATTAGAGCAGCTCCTTCCAAAGCACCCAAAATCCAAAGGCCATCAGTTTCACGCAACTCCACTGAAGAGACGTGGAACTCCTTCCTTGCCCGATGGAGACTTTTCAAACGGGGCACTGCACTTCAGGCCAATGAAGCCTGTCAGCAGCTATTTGAGTGCTGCGACGAGGAACTTGGCGATGATATTTTGAAGAATTCGAACACCGAATTAGTTAGACTCTTGAACTTTTGGTGTTGATAAAACGTTTGGCTGTCAACCCAGTTGCGGTGAGTGTTAGACGGTCAGACCTGTTGTCATTATCTCAATGCGATGACGAAAGTACCAGAACATTTTATGCAAGAATCAAAGGAAAGGCAGCAACATGTGCCTATTCCATCGAATGTAGCAATGCCCAGTGTAACTAATCTATAGACTTTACAGTTGTCATTATCAAAGATGTTTTTATATCTGGTCTACTCGGCTGGAGTGACTTGGATCAGAAATCTATTGAAGAGACTGTGGTATTTGTTGAAGCAAAAGAGATGGCCCGTGATGCTATGAACAGAGGGTCTATATCCACCTACAGAAGACAGAACAGACAATCAACCAATCAACGCCCACCCTCAAACCGAACAGGGAGGTGCAAAGAGTGTAAAGTAGAAATTGAATCTTCTGTTTGGAGTAGGTGTCGAAAACAAATGGTTGAAAGAAACTTTTGTTCTAAATGTTGGGCTAACAAAAACAAAAAGCCTATCAAAAAGGAAGTGAACACTGTCGAAGATACCAAGGACGAAGCTGGATCCATCTCGATTATTGGTGGTATTACCCAACAATCACCACCTATTGCTCATCTTTTCTTTGACTCTGACATCGGTTTGAAGAAAATGCATTCCATGAAGCATCCTACACTCCAACTTACTGTCAGCATTCAACCAGATGATTATTCTACTGTCGGTCGAGATCCACCAACTGTTAAGCCAACAAAAGTTGAGGTTGTGACGGATACCGGAGCCCAATCTTGTTTGTGAGGCCTTCAGAACTTTCTGAAATGTGGCTTTAAAGAGACTGATTTGATTCCGATTAAGCATGAACTCTAGGCTGCAAATAAAGGAAAGATACCTGTTGTCGGAGCCATACTATTATAGTTATCAGGTGATTCACCCGATGGTAGTCTCCATTCAGCTGGCGTCATGGTATACATCAGCACATCAACAAGCCGCTTCTTTTTGTCCAAAGAAGCACTGATTCAATTGAAGGTAATCCCCAAAGATTTTCCATGTCTTGGTGCTGCCACCTTTACAGAAAATGCTTCAATAGAGACAAATCAGTGTGGGTGCCCTAAACGAACATCACTCCCACCTCGACCAGATGCGTTACCATTCGAGTGCTGCACAAAGAATAATCAGAAAATGAAGGACTGGTTAGTAGAACATTACTCAACATCAACCTTCAACAAATGTACTCACCAGACTTTACCTGGTATGACCGGACCAGCTATGTCGCTCCACGTGAATCCAGATGCTACCCCTCATTCAGTCCACACACCCCTTCCAGTACCGATCCACTGGCAGGAAGCTGTCAAGAAGCAACTCGATGATGATGTCAATCTTGGAGTGCTTGAGAAGGTTCCATTTGGAGAACCATCATTATGGTACCACCGCATGGTTCTCACACGCAAACCGGACAGCAGCCCTAGAAGAACCGCAGACCTGTCACCTTTAAACCAACACTGCCTTCGTGAAACACACCACCTTAAATCCCCTTTCCATCAGGCGAAGTCAGTTCCTACAGATACATGGAAAACAGTTATTGATGCCTGGAATGGTTTTCACCGTTCCCATTGCACCTGAAGATCGCCAATATACAACCTTCATAACACCATGGGGACGATATCGCTACAAAGTAGCACCCCAAGGATTTTTGGCAAGCAGAGATGGCTACTCTTGACGTTACAATGAGATAATTGCAGAAGTAAAACGTAAAACAAAAGTTGTTGACGACACTCTAATGTGGGATTTTGAAAACGCTCTTGCTGACCATTGGTGGAGGGTAATTGACTTTTTGGACCTTATCAGACACAACGGTGTCATTGCCAACATTGAGAAGTTTCAATTAGCAAGCCAAACAGTCAACTTCACTGGCTTCACCATTTCCAAGAAACAAGTCAAACCACGCCAAAAATTCATCAATGCCATCGAAGATTTCCCAACAACATCCAAACTGAACTTATGGCACCTTTTAACTATCTTCTAAGCTCAAGATCCAAATTTGCATGGACCAACCTTCTCGACACTGCATTCTGTGAATCCAAAAAGCTTATCGTTGAAGCCATCAAATATGGAGTTGAAATCTACGATCCTTCACTTCCAACGTGCATTCGCCCAGACTGACCAGTCAAAGGTCGGTATTGGCTACTACCTATCACAAAAGCACTGTGAATGCACCACCTTCACACGACTGTTGCCCGAAATGTTGGGAGATTACACTTGTAGGCTCCCGTTTTTTAAAGCCTTCAGAAACTTGCTATGCACCCGTTGAAGGAGAGGCTTTGGCAATTGCTCGGTCTCTTGCGCAAACTAGACACTTCACCCAAGGTTGCGATGAATTGCTAGTGGTCACCGATCACAAACCACTTGTTAAACTCTTCTCCGATCGAACACTAGATGAAATCACAAACCCTCGCTTGTTCAAATTGAAGCAATGCACATTGGTGTGGCGATTCAGCATCCACCACTCACCAGGAAAATTAGGTTCCTTCTCAGACGCAACGTCCCGACATCCAGTGAACGATGCGTTATCGCGCATCCGCATCGAGGAGGAAAGTGACGACATTGACTCTGAACTTTTTGAAATCGCTGCCAATCAAGTCACTAATCTTCAAGCTGTTACTTGGGAGAGAGTGGAGAAAAACTCCTCAACTGACCAGCAAATCAAGGACCTAATGACATTCATTCAATATGGCTTCCCTGAACAACCATCCGACTTATCTCCTCACCTCAAACAGTTCTAGAAGCAGAGAAACGATCTTCACATCATAGACGATGTGATCATGATGCAACACAGAATAGTCATACCCGAGGCACTCCATACTGAGGTTCTTCAAGCACTCCATTCCACACACCAGGGTGAAACAGCGATGGGAGACAGTGCAAGACAGTTGGTATACTGGCCAGGTATCGATAAGGACATTGAGTGCACCAGAAAGAGTTGCCTTAGCTGTAACAAAAACGCTCCCTCCCAAACAAGACTTCCACCATACGAGCCTCACATTCCCACAGCACCCTTCGAAGCAATCTGTTTCGACTATTTCTTCTACAAAGGTCACTACTATTTCATTGCAGCAGACCGCTTGTAAGGATGGACTGAACTGTCCCGTGTCTGTCCTGGTACTGCAGACTCCGGATCTAATGGATTGATCTCGCCACTTCGCTCACTTTTCTCAACATTTGGAGTTCCCGTTGAACTCACAAGCGATGGTGGACCTGAATTCGCTGCCAAATCTACCAACGATTTCCTTGAACGACGGGGAGTCAAACATCGAACGTCTTCAAGCTACCTGCCGTCATCTAATGGTCGCGCTGAATTAGCTGTTAAATCCACCAAACGCCTTTTGATGGATAATATCAACTATAACGGAGATCTCAACACCGACAAAGTCCTTCGAGCCTTGTTAATGAAACGCAATACCCCTGATCCAGGCTGCAAGTTGTCACCTGCTGAGATATTGTTTGGTCATCCTCTCCGTGACTCCCTTCCATGTATCGAGAAGCAAGCCGACATCTTCAACAACCCTCAACTCTCTGACGTAATGCCTGGAAACAAAAGGAAGAAGCCCTAAAGACCCGCTACATGAAATCGATGGAGCACTTGAATGAACACTCCTGTCCGCTACAGCCATTGGTAGTTGGGGATAATGTACTCGTTCAAAACCAAACTGGAACTCGTCCGAATAAATGGGATCGCAGTTGCGTGATTGTAGAAGTCAAAGATTACGAACAATACCTCATGAAACTTTCAGGAAGTGGTAGAATCACTTTGCGAAACCGTAAATTCATCAGAAAATTTTAACCCCATGCGCTTCTCGGAAGACAACTGACACCTCCACCAGGTTCATCCAAACCTCACCAGGTCCAATCGCAACCCCCAACTACAAATCCTGTGGTATCAATCCCTCAACAACCCATGGTAACCCCTAGCAACAATGGCAACGTCGGGCTTCAGGACAAGAGCCAACATGTTATGACTTCGCCAAAGAAGTGATGAAGTCCCCCCACATCGATCCATGCGTGATATCGTTAGGTTGCATGACGAGAGCCAGCACGTTATGACTCCGTCAAGAAGTGAAGAAGTCCCTCCACGTCGATCCACGCGCGAACGTCACACCACGAAATTTTACGACCCTGAATCGGGATCGTACGTAAATCAAAATCCATGAGATATCAGAATGAGAGATTGATAGCTCCTATCGGTAGTGTGGTTATGTATCATCCACAAACTATATTAACATTCGTTGATTTTGTTTTGTTCATTTATGGATAACTTTACTGAACATTTCGCGTTTTTATCTAGTTTAGTTTAGTTTATGGTTCTTTATTTTCATTACCATTAGGGGAAATATTTTGGAGTTAAAAAATTTCGAACGACGGGATACAATCAACATGGAAATGGACTACCAGAACAAAGCATGAGTGTATGCAAGAACTATTTAACGTCATTTATTCATTGAAAGACCGAACGAGTGGGATTTGTATTCCCTGTGAATAAGCATTAGCGTACAAAACGTCAGTGCACTCCTCAAGCAACATTATGATCAAAAGGTCATAGATGATAAACTCAAGTGTAGATGTATATGTATTTTACCTCGAATTAAACGTGTAAAGTTAACTATGAAATGGAAAGGAGTGGGTAAAGTGATTAATGAACATCATCCATCCTATTATTTAGTTGAATTTGATGCAAAAAAGGGGAAGGAACACAAATGGACTACCTGAAACAAACTTAAACGTGCACCTAGTGGCACAGCAAGTTACACAAAAATGCAAGATATAGAGACAAACAATTGGAAACCTGAACAGAACTATTCTTCCGATTCTTCTGATTCTGATGAACCAGACAATGAGCGCTATAATAACTGGAACTGAAAATCGTTAAATCTTCATAATAGAAACATATGGCATAGAAACCATATATATTATTGACTATTTAAAAAAAAAAATATTTTTGTTACAAACGTTACGTTATTTCGATATGTTACTTATTTTAGGACGGAAGGGTTGTTATGTTATGTAACTCATTTTGTTATCACCTGTTTGTTTCTGTTATAAAGTCACATGGCATTGCCACCGTGTGCGTATCTTGTATATATATTCGTTAGTATGTTTATAATTCTTGAATAGAATAGACGTGAAAAACAACAATACAACAATAGCAATACTCTAATCAGATTTATTTAGTGTTTCTATGGGTAGTAAAAAAGTAGTAATAAAAAGTAGTAATAATAAAATTAGACAATAACAATAATTTTTTTTTGCCACCGACATATTTTAAATAGAGTTTTTAATAAAACTCTAGTACAGATGGAATAATTAACAATATATAGAAAAATTGTCACCAACAAGTACAATGATATCTCTTTAACTCGAACATCCCAGGGGAATCAAAAAGTGTTTGAGTAGATTTTGGGTAATAGTTTTCTATGAGAGTATATTAGATGACCATGCAAGCAAAATCGTTCAAGTTAAAGAGAGATTTGAGTTATAGAAAGTCGAGTTATAGAGTCGACTGAACATTATTTCTAGTGCGAACTTTGTGTTGTTCTTTGATTTTACATAATGAAGGAAACTTTGAAGATATGACATCATGGTTACAATCCTCGTCTTCCAACCATGTCATTGAGACCAAAAGAATAAACTGTAATGAGTTTAAGCATCCATTCAGTCTTGTCTTTCTGATTCGATTCATAGCAATATCATTTTTACGGGCATCCCCTGCAGTCTGTGCCATGAGACGCGAGCGATCGCACTCACGCAAATCCGTTCAGGAGTGCGAAACAACGCGCACGTGAATTGCTCAAACCCCTTTTTTCATGATATCTAACCTGGCATTGGATTCTATAACAATAGATATAAATGTGCTAACATTGAGTTAAACGAGACAAGATGAAACAAAGAAGAAAAAACCTTGAGACAGATCAACCTCGGATCGCGCAGGTAACTGATCCCCTGGTAATTTTTCTATAATATTTAATTTGAAAGATGCACCTTGACAATGTCTTATGATAAAATGATTGGCAAGGATATGGGAAGAATGATTTGATGCTGGTCGGTTAATGTGGGTGTTATGGTTACATATCCATCCAAAAAGTGGTTGAATAGTTTCTAAAGTAACCTACATTTTGGCATGTAATTAAATAACATTATTACTACTGCATGTTACAGATGTACTCACAAACTTGTCTTTCAAAAAAGTTAAGGACATAATTTGCAGGAAGAATTATTGTGTTTAGGACGGACATCAAGCAATATTTGAAGAATTCTCATCAAACAACGTCCAAGACAGCTAAAGGAACTAAAGAGAGATAAAAGAGTATGACTCAACTGTTAGTAGGATAGAAGGAAGATAATGGTAGAATAAGATTAGCAAGAAAAAAGGGTCAAGGAATAATATTTGAAACCCAGTGTCATCCCTTAAAAGGATCCATGAAGCTGTCCAAATCCAAAGTAAGTAAAAATATAAAAAAGACTAATAGACCAGTCGTATTTTGAGGTTTGTGCCACTAGAGAGGGCCATTAATGCCACTGTGATTTTTGTATTAAAAGAAAAATCTTGGTAAATGGCTTGGTCCAGGAATAATATATATCTTTTGGCCATTATTAGCCTTAAATAGCATAATTTTGGTACAATCCAGTAAAAAGTGCATTTTCAAAATGTTCAATTCTAAAAACGGAATAAATAGCTAGATTGGGCATGAAAAGAAGATCAACTTGTTTATGTAAATATATGATGGGAATAAATAGGATAGTCAATTGGAACTTAAGTAATGTTTTTTATTTAAAACACAAAATATCACTCACACATTGATTTGGGATCTTTGAGGGTGACCAATGGGTACTTTATGATTTGACGGTTTTTGTTCAGGAGGATCCTTTATATTGGACCAATCCTGATTAGCTAGTGATGGTTTCTCCTCCTTCTTAGACTCTTTTACTTTCTTCAACTGTTCTTTATCTTTTTTATCAACCTAAATAAGTATAAATTAGGTTGTAACAATATTTTTTTTAGTTAAAAAGTAGGTAGTTTCACTATGCCAAAACTGATTATGATATCCCTACCATTAAATCTTATTCTTTCTTTTCCTAAAATGAGAGATATTACCAAGCACAATGGTAAATATTGATCTTGGAGTTTTAACTATCATCGGTATATAAAGCAAAAAGGGAAGCGAGGAGGTAAACGAATTGATCATTACACCAGAAAGATAAAATAAAAGAATCACAATTAAATAACAGCTTTAATTGGACAAGTGGATCAAAGGAATTTGTTAAAAAGATTTGAAACAATACCTCATTAGTATTTCCAAGTATATGTCTCCAACCAGCACCTCTGGCCATCTTCATTTGATCAAGCTAAAATTAATTGTTTTAACAATTTATAATCTTATTAACCCATTATTACTCTTGATATTGTATCATACTGTCTAACCCGAAATTCCAATAAAACGTGGCCTCACATGACATGGTAAAATAGAAACATCCCATCAACAGTATCAGAATAACATAATCACTGAAACTAACATTTTGCCTTTGCCATCTTTCTTGCTGAACCTTTTTCATTTGGTCCACGTACAATTTTTCTGCTTCAACAAGATTTTTCCTTCTTCTATCACGTGCAGCAACCTCCTTTGTGCTTTCTAATGGTGATTTTTTGTTAGCCTATTATAATGATAATATCAAAAAGTCGTCAATTACAAATAGGGGCTGGCACTATAGTAGTGATATCAAAACAAGGAAATTGTTAGGTCACAAATGTTTAAGACAACAGTAAATATTCTGGCCAGCACCAATCATTCATATTGGCAATTAGTTAGTCACGGCATAGATCATCGCAAAAATAAGGCGAAAGTAAGAATTTGGAATTTTGGTGACTGGGACATACCTTAAATCAAAATACCCTGGGGGCGCTCGCATGGTTTTCGAACTATATGGTGATAAATTAAGGTAAGGTCCCATTCAAACAACCATAACTAATAGGAACTATTTAATTTTGCTAAATATATTTCTAATCTTCAGTAGCTGAAATACAAAAAGGAAATATCGATTAAAAATGTTTGTACTAAATACTTCAGTAAAATTCAAATTTAAGGGATCAAAGTGCGCTAATTAAGAAAGACCTTATTAATATAGCATGACGTATAAATTATAAATATATATGCATATTTTGACCCATGAATCATATTAAAATTTCAAAAATCTGTTTGTACTGTTGGGAATAGGGTCCGAGAGCCCTGTTAAAAAGACCAAAAACTCAATTATACTCATAATTTGGTAGTTAGTTTTCCTTGGAAAATCTAAGTAAAATCAAATATGGAAACGAACATTTAACTTTTTTTAACGAAATTGCTGGGTAATGCAATTTAAGACCAATTTTTTACCAAACACGTAACAACTCTCCGTCCGCATTATACATTTAGATATAATTACCATCAAGAATTAATCAATAAGCATTAAAAAAACAAAAAACAGGAATAAATTACTACTTTGCCACCAATAAAACAACACTCGAGCAAGAAAGTATACTTATATAAAACATTAATACATTTCTGTGAAATGGCTGTTGTTTGTATATAAGCATCAATAAGCTGATCATACTGGTAAGATTCAAAAGAAATAAACTTAAACTGACAATATTATCTTTCTTTCCTTCTAACGTTGTGCGATGAGAACGCTGCAGATTAAGCTGGATTAAGTAATAAATTAAAGTCAATTACTATAGACTCGTGAGCTTTAGTGTACTCACAGTGTACATCAAGTTAATTGGGTCCTGGATTTACAAAAATCCGGTGTTTTGGTCCCTAACACGAGAACCAGATTTTTCCGAACAAGCATTTTTACTGAAAGATGCAGATCTAACAAATTTTAACAAAAGAGCATACACACTGACGGAATTTTCAGTAAGATAATAAACAAAAAGTGACAGAAACTGACCAATCTCAACCAAAATCATCCTATTCTGTGTTAAAGACTACAAGTAACTAAGTAATACATACTGGGTGCACCAAAAAATGTATACAACTTGATTGCCAACCATCTATTAATCACAAAGAAATAGATTTGAAAATATACGACATGCAAGTATTTATGTATGGCTTCAAGATCTGATGAGAAATGAAGTGTTGTCTAGGGGGACCTTTACGATAAGAAGAAATCGACAACTAATTTTAACTTTCTCCAGGTTTTTGCCTCAATCTAAAGATTTATTTTAGAAAGCACCAAGTTTTCCAATAATGTAAGTCCGGTTTTACATCATAGTATAATGTAGTAGGATAAAGGAATACCACAAAACAATGACCAGGATGCAAATAAAGGACAGGGTAGATACCACTCAATATAGACAACAACTAAACAATCTAGAAATCTAATTGAATGGACAAATAATGAGTCTACTGACAATGTGGGAAAGGAAACCAACTTCATTAACACTGAAGAAAGTCTGACTAAAACAAACATATCATCGGGTTCAGGTCGCTATTTCAAAAGGTTCATATTCGACAGGTTGATATTCTGACAGATTGTTATTCCGATAATGCACATTCAAACAAGATTCTTTATTCCGAAAGATTTGTTTCTATTTTTATGTCCAACTTAGAGTTCAATACTCGGTCAGTCTGATATACCAACAGGTCGATATTCCAACATTCCAACAGTTCCATGAAATTCAATTAAAATCAATGGTTCGATATTCTGACAAGTCGATATTTGGACATTCGTTATTCAGACTGGATTGTTATTTTAAGGGTTGATATAAATGGTATTTTATAACACTTATCAAGGTTTTGACGATTCTTTCCTCTCCCTAGCCCCTTATTAAATTTTAATACTAACGTTGTGGGAATTAAAAAAATACACAACATCTGGCACTGAGCTACATAAATGAAAACCTGTTGGAATAATGACCTGTCAGCATATTGACCTGTTGGAATATTGAACTATCAACCTAAATCGAATTTCAGATAACTGTTATAATGCAAAATTGTCGGAGTATCAGCCTGTCGGTATAACAAACTATCAGTTTGAGCATGAAAATAGAGAAAAAATCTGTCGATACTGTGTTTGGATATGCAAATGTCGGAACAACGCAACCTGTCGGAATATCAGAATATCGAACTGACCATGGACGTGTTCATACGAATCGGTGCAAAAGTGACAAATCATAAAATTTAAAATTAGCAAAAATCGATTTTTTTATATCTCAGACATGGCGTACTATATAACTTATATAGTACGCCATGATCTCAGAACATATGTAAAAAGATTTCAAAAAAATTTCACAACATATGTATTTTAGTGGTAGTAATAAGTCAATAAGGGCCAAAATTGGAAAAATGCTTTATAAGGTTCAATAATGATACTAACGTAACTTTTGACAAAAAAACTGCTCCAGAAGTATCGAAGTTTACATTATTTCATTTGTTCTTATAAAAACCTTTCAAAGATGGGTTTATTAAAAACCACAAGAAAAAGGTCTGGGTTTTATTCAATATTGATCTCACAATTGATACAAACGTAACAGGGTTCTTTTGTTCTGTTTAGTTTCATTTTCAGCCAGTTTTATCAAGAAAAAGAGTTCTAAGTATTAGCTAGTAGTCTACTAATTAGATCTGAATGAAATTGTATACATATATGCTATTCTAAGGCTGTAAATTGATACTTTAGTCACATATTTTATAAATTTAGTGAAACTGTTACAATTAGTGCCAATTTCTGGACTTAAATCGAAATGTCATTATTAACATATATAATTTCCAGCAGATATAAACATTTACACCACTT
>JAUKPT010000570.1:0-19137 GCA_032273505.1 Nanomia bijuga
TTGTTATTTCATGCTTACTAAATCAGCATTTCAGGGGCCCCGAACCAGCATTTTAACGACCATTGCTATATAGACATTAAATAAAATGGATTTTGATACTTGAAGACGATAGCACATACCTTTTAAAGACGGCATGCAAAATTTTATTGTTCTATGATTGTTAAAACAGATATTATCGCGTAATAACTAAACCTGCATTTTGAGGGCCACTTAAAAAAAGGTGAGTCACTTTAAACGCAATAAAACAGCTTGAAAATCAAAAGTTGAAAAAAAAAACTTTTAGTAAAGATTAAAGACATCCTAAATATATTTCTAAAACATAAAACAAACAAACAATTTGAAATTTCATCAGCATTTTAGGGGCCATATACTGTATGTTGGTGACTTTTTTTTGAAAAAAAGATTTATGGATTATACTCTTAAAATTGCACACTTTTTGAAAACACAGAACTATATATTTTTCCCTTTGTATATCTTTTGTACGGTTTTTTAGATGAACGCTATATCTAGACTACCTTCACCGGCACGGGTACCAGCTCGTCCGATCTCCACCTTACTCCCTCCTCCACCTCCGGTGATGATCAATCCTAAACTCAACATGACGTCACTCACGGATGACTCATCGATGACGTCAATCGCCGATGACTCATCGCCATTCGAATCCGTCATGAATAAGGTAGATGAAAGTTAAAGAATTGTCGTCAAACCAGGGCTGATATTTAGCCCAAGGGGTAAATCACTTTCCAATTTGGCGCACAAGATTTCCAGTTTAACAACAAGATTTCTATTAGATTTTCCAAAGAAACAATAGAATTTTAGGAAAGTTGTACGAGATTTCTGAAAAGTGATTTACCCCTCGATTCAGCCGATTGATTGGTTGAAGCTAACATCATCAAGATATTGGTTGGTTCGTGAAGAAACGTTTTTATCATTTTGCCATTTTAACAAAACATCAAATTGCGACATATTAAATTTAACCTATCAGTTTCCCGATGACGTTATTTCTAACCAAACAAATAGCCGAACTTTGGCGACAACTTCTAAAATGTTCAGTAGTATGTGTGGTGTGTGGTAGAAAACGTTTTACTGTTGAATGTCTACTGATATTGCTCTTGCGTCAAAAGTCCAATGATATAAAGGCATAAAGGTATATGGAAAATAGACTGTAACACCATTCTGCACCATGCAACACATGCTACTGAAATGTTGGTATTTGTAAACGTATTTTGCGGCTACTATCAAGAGTCAAATTGCTTGAAACGAGGGGCAAATAATTCGATTTTGTTTGGACGAGATTCCATAGGTCCAAAGATTTCGAATGATTTCGAAAATTTGTAATGATTCCAGCAGATGATTCAGAATGTTTCGGAATGATTCCGGATGATTCTGATCTAAAGTGGACTTGGAAATTGTGCTCTCTAGTTCAAAAAAGTGGTCCGCGTCTTTATCAAGCGATTAGCCATATATCTTATCTAATTATATGTTTATTCTTAAATAATTAGTAATCAGAACTTGGATGAAAGTAACAACGCACTTTGAATTTTTAAACTTCGATTTTCCAAAAATATCTTATTTCTATGATAATTTTTCGCTACTTTGTCATTTCTTATTATTAA
Organism: Nanomia bijuga; assembly: GCA_032273505.1. Taxonomy (NCBI): domain Eukaryota; kingdom Metazoa; phylum Cnidaria; class Hydrozoa; order Siphonophorae; family Agalmatidae; genus Nanomia; species Nanomia bijuga. Next base: position 1,617 of record JAUKPT010000570.1, read on the forward strand.
TTTATCTTTTATTATCTAAAAAGAAAAATAGTGTTCTACTATATGTATCGAGTAAAAAAGTATTATCAACATAATTCAAGATATTTTCCAACTTTTTGTTAAAAATGATCGAAGCAATCGTGAGTTATACAATTTTTGGTAAACTCACTTTAGTATAAAAACTAGCGCGTGTGTTTTTTTAACAAAAGAAGGCGCGTTAAAACTTCACACAAAAGCCTTTTTCTTAAACTTCCCGATATTGAATTGCATATATGTTATCCCATTCCTCACCACGGGTAAGATATTTCTATTATAATTTAACAAAATACGATAGGCTCAACAGTGTTTAGCTTAAAACAGTTTTAAACATGCTTTGAACAACCGAGCCCTGATAAAGAGAAAAGGAAATTTTCTATTGTCATTATCTTGTTATTGTTATTTATTTTGTTTTGTTTGCAGTGTGTTGGTATTCAAGGTGTTAATCAAGACGAAGTTTGTCTCGCTGATCACATAAAGGAGTAAGTAAATAAAAGAGCTGTCGAAACATTAGTCGGTCATTTTCTCTGCCGGGGACCCACTCTTTTTTTAGGGGTCTGAATTTCTTTTTATACTCTCATTTAAGGGTTTGGAAAAATGAAATACGAAAGGATATAATTTGAATAATATAGCAGAAAAAATTCAGGAGTCTGATTTTTTTTTTTCGAAAAGCAAGTTCAGGACCATGTCAAATCTAATTTAAAAAATCACCTTCGTACCTTCAAAATTCAGTAAATTATACTCGGTCTAATAAGACTTGATCATCAGGAATATTATATGATAACCATGAAAAAAATACTCTCAATTTTTCGTTGACGTACAAAAATCTTGGGTATGTTTGAGCCAATATCAGCCTAAATGTTCTTATAAAGGAAACGTGTATTTTCAAACCAAGGATGGCTAGAAGATGGCATTCTCACAAACTCAGAACTGAAGGTACCAGAACAAGAGATGGTCACTCTCGTGAAATAAAAAGCAATAGTATTTGATCCAGTGAGCTAAATTGTTCATTTTTAGGCTTGTTTGGTCAAAAGAGAAAAATCTTAACACAGCTTTGAATCGAAAACTACATATCACCAATGAGAATAAATTTATTGATGAAGTATTGCAGGTTAGTATGTTAATCTATACCATAGCGTTAAGATACTCAAAATTATTGGGTTATCGTAAGAAAAATGCAAATATCAGAATATCGGAAACCCATCTCCCCCCCCCCCCTCCCCCTTTTAAGAAGTGCAATTTAGACTTCTTATAAAGAGACCATTTCCTTTTCAAAAGCGAGATTAATAAGTTTCAAATGTCAATAGACAAAACGTTGGTGAAATACCAGTCTAATTTCCGTATAAGGACATATTACCTAATCATAAAAATGATCAAATGATTCGACCTTTTCTCTTTCCAGCTCATGCATGCAGACAGCTCGGACATGTTGGAAACACTCAACCCGGACGAACAAGAAGTGTGCCGGAACACAATCGCTCAAGTAAACGGCGGGCAGAAACGTTTGTTGCAAGCGATGACCGAGAATGATCAAGTCGATATGGATCGAGCAGCTGGCGAAGAAACGATGAGAAAGTTAGCTGGAATAACGAGGTAAGTGTTTTTCTATTCTCGTTACAATCCGCTAGGTAAATATTATAGCTTGTTTCCGGCGCACCGGGTGAAAATAAATCTCATCGGACCGGTGCGCCGGAAACAAAATTATATATTTTTTTATCGATGGAGAATGTCGTTTTGGCACTCTTAAGAAACTGAACAACTTACCAAGTGTGAAAAATGGCACTATCGTGAAGTCAAGTCTCGAAACCCTTCAAGGCAACGATCAATAATAACGTCTCGCAAAATTTGTTTTTTAGCCCCTCCCCTCCCTCCTTTTTGCTACACTTTACACTACACTGTATCAAAAACGTCTTTACTTAAATCTCTATTTAGATTACCACTGATGTCACTTTCTGAGGATAACGATAACGTACACATTACTGACCTTCTCACACTTAAAAGCAAGCACAACAACATCAACAGCAAACAACAACAACTCCGCAAATATCACAACGATACAACACACACGATAGCAAGCCATGATGGAGATAACACTAACATGAACCGGAGACGAAAATCAATAATGAAACTAAAATCCATTGCAGACTTTTATAATCTTTTATTACAACAAAGAAGGAGTAGAAAGAACTCCTCGAGTAGTATCGGGGATAAACGAGACGCAACCTATTGGTACTCACAACCCCACACGCCTGCGCAGATCAAACGTATCATACAGCCTATCCTTAAATGTCAAAATCTCGTTTTCAACAGACCAAAGAAGATGGATCAAGAATTTCATAAACGAAACGGGACATCTTTTCGTTATAATAATAATATCAATACGAGTAATAAAAAAGATGAAATTACAGACGAAATTAGTGGAGATAATATTAAGAGTATTAGTGAAAATGATGTAGATAAGATTATAACACGTGTCAGGAAGACTGGAATGAAACATTCGAGAAAGACGCGTGTGCATCGTCATAAAAAAGATAAAACGCTAGGTAAACAAAAGAAGGGAGATTTCAAAATAATTAATATATCAAAAAAACATAGAACGACGTCAAAAAAACAACGTCGTCGGAAAAATAAAGAACGGCAACGTGTGAAACGCGAACTTGACGAAATTGGAGATCACACGATTGAACTTGAAACGTATTTACGCGCTTACGAAGAAGGCGACAGTTTATTCGCATCACTCGACAACGGCGACTTTCACTTTAATCTTGACGACGACATTAATGGTCATGATTTTGATCCAAGTGACGACGTGACGTCAATTATCTCGGAACGAAGTCCAAGAAATAGTGAATCGTTAGATGACGATATCATAAATACTAACGATAAAAAAGATACGATTGAGAAGCGCAATTATCATGTGGATTTATTCCTAAAGAAATCGAGTCGACCAAAAGCATTAGAGAATGAGGTTGCGCTCATGCGCAGTGCTAACAACATGCATGATACGTCCGACGTATTACGGACATTTAATAAAAGCATTCAACTTCTCGCTTCCCGAAATACGGAAACAAGCGGCTCGGGAAGTGGCGAACCTTTATACGAATTACGAAATCTAGAAGACGACGGGGGTGCGTCGAGGGCGTACGCGTTAAACCCGCGTTTTTCGCACAATAGAGATAAAAAGGACAGTCTTATAACGAGAAGGGGATTGATTAAACGAGATTTGTTGCGTAATAGTACAAAACTCCGTCATAATGTGACTATTCCCGTGTTTTCGTTACCCCCAATTGACAATAAAGCGATCAATGATGATCGCAGTAAAATGCCGATAATTAAGAACTATTTACACGAAAACGAATCTATGGCAAAGTTTTCGCCGGATTCGGCAGATGAACTATTGGAAAACAAAACGGCTGTTGTCAACGCGACGAATCTAACAATTCCTGTAAATATGGCTCTTACAAACGGTAATCAAATTCAAAATGTGAGTGTACAAATTCCGCTGATACATTCAGAAAGTGTTAATGGTGATTTAAGTGCAGCCTTTCTCGGAAAGTTAAAATCCACGAACAATAATCAAAAAACTTTAGATTTGTCGGTAAAGATGAATAACAAAACGAGTGCCAATGAGAACGATAACAATAACAATGACGATATATTACCGATTTACGCAATAGCACCACGTTCTTCGCCCGAAAACGAAACATCGTTACAATTAAACCCCGAAAATATAACCGTCGAAAATCATACTTCTCGTGCTATTGACCCTGTCAATAAAACGAAAGTCCGTGATAATAACGATTTGCCTTTTACAAAAGTCGATCCCAAACCCAAAGAAGACGAAGAGAATAAAAACGACGACAAAAAGAAAAACAAGAAGAAGCAAAATCACCGAGAAAAAGCCATGTTATCGCCAATTCACGAAAGCGATGATCCACTGGTCAATGATACAGTCGGTATCGATCTAAAAAATGCGAGTATCGAGAACAATGTACACAGCAACGAGAATGCTCACGCGATAAATTCGTTGAGTTCTGATATTTCCGTCGGTAAACAATACACCGACAGTGGTAATGTACAAGTGCTTAGTTACACAGACTTGAAAGAAAAAGACTTGCACTCTATAACTTCTGCAACAATAGATACTAAAGATCAACTCGATAACCTGGTCTCGATAAGTAAACATAAACCAGAAACATTAGATAAGCTCATCACAGTGACTCTAAACCCTGAAGAGAATCATGCTAATGAGCGTGCACCTGTCGCTCCCGTCAAAAAGTCCTTCTCGTCTGTTCGAATCAATGATTGGACAAACGGGACACACGTGATAACACCTAGTGAAGCATCGCAAGTTTCAAACGTTAAGTTCACAAATGCGGTTCTCAGTAGTAATGAAAATGATGTTTTAAAAGATAAATCGATCGCATTAATGGGAGCTATGTTGCCTAAAGAAACGAATCTAACGAAAAGTTATAAAGAGAAAAGTAATTCAAGCTCTTCGAAAGATGACTCGTCTTCAAAAACATCTGCAAAGGAGGACATTGCTCCTCCGCTGATTGAAAATTCTACACGTGAAGATGAATTGAAAATGCACACTGACTTTCAGGACGCGCTAAGTTTTATTGAGAATAAACAAGGCGAGCAGTTAAAAGCTGAATTCCAAGATGCAATACACAGTATCAATTTTTTTACCAATGCAACGAATTCCTCGGATAGTGTTATCGATGATTCGTTAGCCAGTCGCACGTTTGGTGACGATTTTGCCTCTTCGTCGCCTGCATCTGTATTGACGCCACTCGTACCGAATTTCTCACCCACTCTACCTTCGGCTACAATATCAAAGGAATTCGCAGAGAATTCCAAAGAAGACAATAAAGTGCATCATAATTTATCACCTTCTTTGGCGGCCTCCTGGGATAGAAAAGATATCCTCTCCAATCATCCACGCGCTAGTAAAAACAAAGATGATGATGATGATATTGACCAAGTTAATCACATCAGCAAGCAGAACTTGACCGCAAATAGTTCAGACACGAAGAATATCAGGACTAATGCTGCTTCTCTAGTAAAGATTCAAGAATCATTTTCTGACGTTTTCAATGTTGATAAGACCGCTGACAGTAATGAATTTGCTGCAGTGACAAGTAAAGAACCGAAAGAAGAGGATCCTGATAAGAAAGACCGTAAAAGACGTCCTAATAATCTACATCGTTTTTATCAGGACTCTGAAATATTATCGCGATTCAGTAATCGCTCTCTTTTGTCGTCAAGGCGTAGCAATTTCACTGACAACACAGAAAATGGAGGTGCGAAGGATCGAATTGGAAGTACTAAAGACTCGATATTCCCAATGGCTCCATTCTTTCCTGACCAACCCGCCACGTCTTCAGATAATCTAGACTCTTTATTCCCGTATGTCTTTTCAGACGACAACGATGGAAAAACACCGAAATCTCTTGGCATTTCTAGTGTCCAGAATTTAGGTAATAATCGTTTATCGTCAAGCACAAACACGCTACGTAGTGGAAACGATCCCTTTCCAAACAGTTTCATCCATGACGCAAAAAGCGCGGACAGTTTTGATTCTCTCTTTCCGTCCGATGTTTTTTCGTCGTCCACAACACCCGGTGAAACAGTGACACCTGCTCAATCTGATTCTAAATTCGATCTGACGGATTACCCGGAATTACAACCGTATATATCAGGTCCAGCGAACGAAAAAAACAATCGATTGTCTTCTTCTTCCACTGCCTCGTCTTCTCCACGTGCGTCGTCTGATTCATCAGATTCGAATTGGAATGATTTAGCAGCAGGTACGAAACGTAAAACTACTAATAGTAATAATAATGAGTTTAACGGTGCCGCGATTGATGCGTTATTTTCGTCATCAGATACGTCAGACCCATTCAAATCGCTACATCGTTCCTCGCCATCGTCCTCATCTTCGCTTCAAAATAACGACATATTTGACGTGCCGTTCTTTCATAATGCATCGACGCCAGTGCTTGATGAACCTCCGCCGCTTTTGTCGTCCGATACGTTTGAACGTGAGATTTCGCCCGGTAATGAGACATTTTTTTCCTCTTCGAAAAGTAGAAGTCCTGCGAATTCAGCGGCGGGCTTTACGCCAAGCGGCGCAGATTCAGAAGATCTGATAGAACCATCTTTAACTGCAAGTGAAATTGAGCAAGCTTTGCAACAACAACCTCCTTCGACTTCTTTAGGTTTCTTCTCGAATGAATCGGCGAATCCCGATTCATCTTATGCTTCGTATGAACCACCACCTCGAGCGGAAACACCGATCCTTGAACAAAGAGATACTCAAAGTAATCAAACTTCAAATAACAACGCTGTGGCAAGTGGGCCGGCGAGTGGTCTGGCGCAGCAGAATGTAGCTGATACTCCTACAGTAGCCTCTCTGCTACCAGCAAGTCCAATAAATACAGATAATCCGGCTAATGCTGATAATTTTTCTCAACCCATTTACGGAGCTGGACAATCGTTTACAACACCAGTTGATGATGCTCCGTTTCCGGTTGCTAATCGCTCAACTGCCGAACAAGAAACAGGTGAAGCGTTTCCACCCGACACTGCTTTTGCAAAGATGAATACAACTGAAACTGATGATTATCTATTGCCGAGTGATTTTTCGTCGACCGGGGAAACAGTAGCAACGCCACCTGTGTCTCCCCAATCTCCCATACCCCCATTATCACCGCAAGCACCCTCAGCCCCAATTGAAACTGAAACTGAATCGGCTGAAGCGTGGGTAGCATCACAGCAAGTTGTAAATAAACCGCCTCCGCCACCTGCGCCACCAGCTCTACCGGCACCCGCAGCGCCTCCATTGCCGCCACAAGGACCGCCAATACCAGCACGATTAAGCAGCACGCCAGTTGAATTCTCAGCAACAACGACTGAAGTATTGCCGGCGGTACCACCGGGTGGACGTCCGCTTACTGTACTCCCGCTTGCTCCTGGTGATACAACGCCCGTTGAGCCGCCGCCGCAAATAAGACCTCAAAACAACACTGGTGAACCTCCTATTGCATTCCTACCAAATTATCAAATCACACCACTTACAGATCTGAAACCAGATGGTACGATAACCCCTACTGTTGGACAGACTACGCAAGGCCCCATCAAAAGCCCTCCCATTCAATATAACAATATTACAGTGGGGCTGACACAGGACATTCAAAATGCTTTAGATAGTGACCCAGAGTTATCAGTCACCAAACCGACTACTCCACATTTGTTTGGACCAACGATCGGTGTTGGGGCACCTTCCTCTCCCCCATTTTCGTTTTCTAAAGGGATGATTTCAGCAACTCGAATGTGCAAACCAGGTCCACAAAGACCGTTTTATACTGGCAAGCCAAACTGTCTTATTATAGGGGATTCTATTGCATTGAGGTAAGCTTTACACATTTCGAGGGGGAAATTACTTTCTTTTTTTATTATTTCAATGTTGTTAGTCACAATGATAGCTTCAGCTAGTTAAAGATTCAAGTCAAGTTTCTTTAATAAAACTCTTGTGAACCTTTCTAAAGAATCTTGAGTGATTTTCCACTTGCTTTATTTGTTAGGGAAAGTTATCATCAATTTTGTTCATGATGGTGGTTTTGATTTAGATGTGAATCATATACTAACTTCAGCTTTTCTGTCCAATTTTGAATAAATTCGATCGGGCAAGTACCTTGATTAGAAAGATGAATACGAGAAACTGTTTTATCATTTTTAACTGGGTACTTCGTCTGCTTACTGCAAGACACTAAGAAAAATACTAAAGAAAAAACCGTTGATGACAATATATATAAAGATCGTTGTAGTATCGTTAATTCGTCTTAATTTGTTTATACTGTTTGCTGACCAGTAAAATATATTAAGACGTGACCTACTGAATACACGGCCTTGCATGTTACAATAAATGGGTACACAACTGAACCCCGAAACCTTGACAATTAAAAATCAGAAATGAAGCGGTTAGATGATATTTAGTGGAAAAAAGAAACTGTCCATAATTTCGCCATTTCTAAATAAACCTTTTCCGTTTTTGGCATGACACCCATAACCGGTGTATCATGTATAATAAGTTAGAAGTATATATTTTTCACCATTTTTGAGATATTGGCCAATCTGGTGTAACATACCAGGTCGTGTTTTAGTAGGCTATATTTTAAGGTATTCTAAAAGATATCACACCTTTCATATTTAGTTACAGTTATTCTGTTCAAGCTGCATTACGAGACGATTGCTTCGTTCAACTTTCACCGGCATCAAAAGGAGGTGTCGCATTGGATTCAGAATACGGACTTCAATGTATCGACATGTTTTTATCGACGACGGACTTTACTCCGACAAATTTCGACGTCATCGTGTTCAATTTTGGTCTTCATGATATTGACGTGTTATCAAGGTTTCCAGAGGTAAGTGAGATTATATGATATAAGTTAAGAGAAGGCGCGCGGTAGGCAGGTATCATTCTTTATAAGAGCATATTATAATTTATCTAAAATAAAATGAGATCTGTACAATTTCATCATTGAAGAAACAATAGAAATCTTCTAGACTTTGATGCTAAAATAATCGATCCTCTTGAAATATCTATAATACGTGATTAGTTTTATTGGAAACGAGAATGAATCTAGAATTTACTTCTCAAGTTCTAAAAAAATCCAAAATTTAAATGTAATCAGGGGCGAACGGCGAATTTTACTGTTCCAACTATACAATACAATACCAAAGCTATGATGTATGATGTTTGTAAGCAAAAGAAAGTCGACCGTAGTTGAGGGCGATGCATCTCCATATTAGGGCATGATAATATACAAATAACTGACGATAAAATGCGTTTTTATCGAAAATATTTCAGTCTAGATTAGTGTTAACTGATGAGATGTAAGATGAGTCAATGCACAGGTATGATGACTTATCACTTACAGTGGTGGATCTGGCCTTTTTCTGAGTGCCTTCAAAAATGATTTCACTTATGGCTGCTATCACAGAGGGCTTATGGTGGACCCCGAATGGTCGTATTTTGGTGATTAAAGCATTCTTAACAACAAGATTTTGGAACCAACTTATTTTTTTTTTTTATAATTATCCTACTTAAAAAAGAAATTTGGGCTCTTAAATGAGTGTATTCAAGAATACATTGAATACACTCCAGATCCGCCACTGGCTTGAAAAGACCGTGTTATTGTCAGATATTTGCTTTATAAACACGGTCTGTTAACAGACTTTTAATTTGAGATTAGAAACAAACGCAGTGACTATACTTCGACAAGGTAAGTGACTTGATGAACAGAGGTGCCTAAAAATGTAAAACAGAGGTAAGAGATTTTTTTTTAGTTTTTTTTTAGTTTATTTGAGATTTTTTTGGCAAGAGAATAATAATGTTTATAAAGTAAAATTTGTAGCTATTTAAACAGAATTTTGAAGAAAAGAAAGAACTATATTCAACAGTTCAATAAGTAACCGTCAACAAAGTGAATCGCCAATTTTCATAAAGATCAGTCTCTTAAAGAGACGGGGGTAATGGTGTGTCAGTGAAAAAATAGAAGAAATAGAAATATTGTATTTTTCTTCGCACGTAAATAGACAGATGATGAGGGGATGGGGTAAAATTCTTACAAGCGCGTCAATTGATTTACAGTCCTTGTCTTTGTTAAAGTTAGATATTGTTATTTTGCACATTTTTAGAATAAGATATTTTATGTATATCTACACGTGATGAGTTTGGTACCTACCAGTGTAGATAACGTAAAAAATCTTAACACGTTATGAACAGACCGTAGCCAAGTATAGTTGGCAGCTAAATAAGGATCGAGATTAAAATTAAATTTTTTCATATGAAACTAGACATTCATTCTGTACTTTGCCAAAAGGAACTCGATAGGTCAACAATGATCTTACTAAGATATATTGTAATTGATCAAATAACCATGGTCACATTTAGGCTTACTAAAGTAGATTTTTTATATGTTCGATTGATCCGTCAGAAATCAACAGAGCAGATTTTCTGTCTGAAAATACTCGAAATAGTCATAAGAAAAAACACATTTTCGGACAGAAAATCATGTATTTTATGACGACTTCTATTTCGAAGAAAGTCCTTAGAAATCCTTAACTAATCTAATCTTGCCTTTTTGTATAGTATGTTGTACGTAGCACATTTCATGAAAACAATCATCAATATATATCTTAATCATTTATAATTCTTCTTTTTTATTTTCTAGATATATATTTAGGCAAAAACCAGGAGGTAGAATGAAGATGAAACGCAATTTTTTAAATATTGAGGAAGAGCATTTTCATTTCGTTTAGAAAAAGAGTAGATGATTATTTCCTTCTTCTTTTATTTCTTTTATTTCATGTTTTATTCTTCTTTGACTAACAAATTGATTTTTTATTGTTCCAACGTTTGAATATTTTGACGTTAACGTTGGATCGAATAGATCTTTCGATACAATGCAGAGCATTGAAACTGCATCCGTATCATGCATTATTTCAACTTTGCAGCACCAGTTAGATAAGTTTTGCATTCTACGGAATCAGTTTTAAAGATGCTTTGGAGAATTTATTTTTGGAATTTATGTTCCTGGAAACAAGTGTAGCACGTTTGTCTCATTAATCATTTGTAGCAAACTTATCTTATGGTGATTCGGACTATAGCTTTATGTTTATAGCAGTGACAAGTTTAAACTTATGGCTTTTAGTTAGAGTATTTAAATTAGTTTGTCCCTTTAATTTGTATTTTATCTAGTTTCAATTTCAATTCTATTTCTAAAGGCAAAAGAAATTCTTTTTATAAGAATCATGTCGATTTTTGAACAATAGAACAAGGAAAGGATACAATAGAATGTAAATATCACTATTTTTCCTATGAACGAAAAGGGCATATTTGAAAATTCTAATTCCTTTAATTACTTTTGTAGAGAGTTTTTTGGGGGTTTCTTCTCCACGTTAATTACATTTCGAAGACCATTGCCCTAAGTATCATGAACCGCTTTCACATCGTTTTAGTATTGGAGGGGCAAATCACTCATATTTTACCCTTGACTACGTTGAGTATTGTTTGAGAGACCGAAGTTCGTCATCTTAAATAACTAATATTGCGATAAACGTCACTACATAAACCAATCAGAATATTGATGATGTCATTTCGAACCAATCAAAAGATTGAATTAGCCATAATTTGGCGACAATTCCTTAAGTAAGTCATGCTAAATTTAGTTACAATATTTCATTGTTCCATCTCCTACCCTTTCCCTGACTTGTGATTTGCCTCTTGTTCATTGCGATCAAGGTATATTCTCTCTACATTCTTTGTTCCCATAGGAATACAACAACATAACATTTTACGCACAGAACTTACGGCGCATCAAACAAAAACTATTGAGCACAGGAGCATCTGTCGCATTTGCTCTCTCGACACCAGTCCCCTTCGACAAAGCAAAAGACGACATGTTACGGGAATACAACAAAGCCGCCGAAAGGTAAACATATTGACGTACTGAAAAATACATGAACAGGACGGGTAAATAAGGGACACTTGACATATATATGATTATGCTATGATATTACTGTCAAGTATATCAGACCACTTTTCAATTGATTCTGTCATTTGTATAGGTATATTCATGCAGATAGTGCAGATACGCAACTGCGACAATACAAAAGTCTGTTTTATAAAGATTCTGTAGAATATTTCTTTCCATATTTCTTTAACTTAAATCCGAATCACCGACTTCTAGTGGTCTTTGAATTTTTTCCTGATAAAAAAACACTTTTTCCGATGTATGTCTACTGTTAGGGGATTCCAGGGTCAAAGCCAAAAATCTCTGAAATTTCAGTAAATCACTCTCTGAAAGATACTAGTTTTCTTAAACACATAAAAAAGGACAATTTAGTTCCTTAAAATCTAAAAAACTTTTGGTGTAACCTTGTACAGAAGGTCTACCTCTAAGCGTACAGATGCGTACAAGAGGTGGGGTGTGTAAAGTGCTATTTTTTAGCGTACGTCCTTTATGGATACTCCCTATCCTTAATATTTTCTCTTTTCCTTTTAGCATCATGCAAGAGACGCCATTTGTCACGACCGTTGATCTGTACAGCTCGGTGGTGAGAGAGTGTGGCCCAGTCCCCTTCGAATCCTGTTACATGATGAAACGAGACAACGATGTGGTAAGTAGACAGGCCCGCAGCCCCGGAGGGCATAAAACGTAACATTTTCGAAGCGTTGGCAAGGAAATTTTCATAATAGAAAAGGATGGGTTTATATCCCATTTTTTCAACAATCTTCATACTTTCTATTTATCTTTTTAGCATTACGGCGTTGTTGGCTCGATTATGTTGGGAAAACAGATTGCATCTTCAATCAAATTCCTTTTAGATAAACGAAACAGAGAAGGTATTTTATCTAGTAAGATCTTTTTTGATTATAAGCAAATTTTTCTTAAGCTTTATACTTCATATTCTGTTCTATTCTATTTCTTCTCTATTCTGCTTTTAGCACCACGTGCCCAACCAGCGAACAAATACTCTGAACTAGACAGTAACTCAGTGGTATGTCCGCAACCTTTTACCAAATGTCCTGCACAGAGCACGTGCATGGAGAACAGTGACTCACGGTCTGGGCATGCGTGTTGCCCTCTTCCGAACGCAGTTGACTGTAAAGACTTAATACATTGTTGTCCGCAAAATACACACTGTCATCCGTTGTGTACGGACATGTCATGCTCGTGTATACCGATTAGTTGACGGAAACACTCGGTTAGAATCGCATGTAAATTCTCGTAACGAGTAACGAGAATCGAGCAACAAAAGACGCGTACACACGCGACTTCGATTATGTGCAACATCGCGAACGAACGAACGAACGAAAGAACGAACGAACGAACGAACGAACGAACGAACGAACGAACGAACGAACGAAAAACGCGGTTGCATCGAGATGAGGTAGCTCCTTCGTATTTTTACATTCGCTGAACATTGATCAATTCGTAGATAAAAAAAATTATCGAAGAAATGTGATTTGCAAAGATGGCTTTTAGCAAGTACTGCCACAGATGTAAGTTTGACCAATAGCTTTGAATCACAATCAATCTGTCAGTTGAGCGGCATTTATTGGAACCACAGTATGGAGTATTGTATATATTGAAAGAAAAGCTCTACTGGTTTTTAAATCAGAGCTGCCAGACGAAAAGTGTTTTTTATAAATGTTGACGTATTCTCGAATGTTTTATAGTCTTTTGTAAATATTATTTTATTACTTTTTCCCGTCACACTTTTTTATACAAACATGCATTTCCATTCCTTGTCAAGTCTGGACTTTGTAACAGGTGATTTGTGGGCAATTTGGGATAGGAGCACTTGGTGTCTTTATTTATTTTGTTAAAGCCTCGTTTAAATTCATATTTCGACTGATATATATCTTCGTATTCATATCGAATAGGTTTTAATATTATTCATATTTATTGATGAAAGTAAGATCTTAGGAAGTAAGGCAATCTTACCTTCGTCAATAAATATGACAAAATCCATCGTCACACTGTTGTTGATGATTATAAAATTCTCTTAATTCAATTAAAGGTTTTCGCTTAGATAATTCTGACCATTCTTGAGAGGACATTATTGAAGGTTTTTCTAATTTTCTGTTTTAAGGCAATCTAAGGGGTCTAGAACTGGCAAAAATCTCAAAATCTCAAAAACTCATCATGACACCATGCTTAACAAACTATAAATCTGCCCCCCTGCTTACCGTACCTAAATGTGATTTGCATGGTTCGACAAATTAGCGTGATTAGCACAGCTTGTAAGATAAGCTGTTAACATTTTGCAAGATGAATTCTAGATATCGATTCCATTTGTAACTTGAATAGAGAAATGAGTAGAGAAAAGAGAAAACACTGATAGAAAGTAAACAGTGCACTTGCATAGTCATAAGAGCCTCTACGGGTTGATTATCTGTCACAAATAGCACACAACTCATTTTGCATACTTCAAAGGGTACCCCCTGCTTCAGTGCACGAGTGAAATCGACCCCAGTGGCTACCCCAGTAAGAAGATCTATCAAAAATCACCAAGCGGTGAATTCTTAAGTAATTATTTTAATCCCGGTCAAATTATTGCAATTTCTCTGTTTATTTTATTCTTGACACCGGTGACTTTTTATTAATTCGATTAATAAAATATTTCACTAGGTCAGAATTTCATCAATACAGGTCAAGGTTTCTGGTAATCCCAGTGAACTCATGTGAATTCATCTGGCACTGAGACAGGGAATAAGGGTCAATTCTATTTACTCACTTTTTAAGCAGACAATAATATAAAAAAAAATTGACAAATGAAAGTATGAACATTGTTAAACCTTCTTAGGATGTTTTGTCAAAAATATTTTAATATACAAATTTGCATGAAGACATTTTGAATTACCATATATTTGCCAGTTAAAAAAATGCAATTGATTACATTACTTACAGTACGGGAAGTTTTAGAATTTTGCTTTGAAACTTTTTTGGATAATGGAAATGGCACTGGCACAGTCTCTGAAAATTGCTGTTTTCTTTGCTTCTATAGTTCAGAAAGTGGAGCATTCTAAGAGTAAAGTACTTAATCAACTTGGTGAACAACCCAGTACGGAGACAGGAAATGGTAATTTTGAAATATTTTCTTGACCACTATTTTTTTTAAAAAAAAGATTGGCCCTAATAATATGTACTCTGCGCATCTTCATTTTAGATGTTCATTCTTTTTAAATTGTTTTTTTTTTAAAGTGTCTTGTAGATTTATTTTCATTGTAATTATCTTTTAGTACATTTTCTATTTTCTTATTAAGTATCAATATTTTTTTCACTTTGTGTAAGATTTTCCTTTTTGTTCTAAATGTACAATAAATGTATAAATACTTTCTATCTGAACAAGATACAAATTTGATACATTACGTTTGTTTTTTTTCCCGGCTCAAAAAGGGCGCAGCGAGGGCTGGCGGTTAAAATTGGGTACCGGTTAATAAAATTTAATCAGTGCAGAAGTTTTTCTGTAATTTCATTTACTGTGGAATCCCCACAAGGTCTTTTAACCCTAAATGTACTGCTCCAAAAGGGCACAGAGAGGGCTGATTAGGGCTAAGTATCAAAATGAGGTACTTTAAGTAACAAAATCTAAATCGTTGCAGTAATGTCTGTAATTCTGTTTACTGTGTAGTCATCGAGGTCTATCAACCCTAAATTTACTGGGAGTAGATTTCAACCCCTCCCTCCAATCCCTTGATAAAAATCATTTTAAACACGAAAAAAATAGAGAAAAAAAGCAAAAATCGTGGTAAAATTAACCTCTTGAAACCTCTATAAAAGCTCAGTACCTTTTAGGATTAATAAAGTAACTCAACAACTGACAATTAATTAAAATAACACGAAACATGAAACTTAAACTACTTGCCCGTCAAAAACTTCTACAGAATATCAAACAAAACATCTTCAAATGCCCACGAAATTGTCAAAGAAAAAACTCAGAAATTCCAGTACGTTTAAAACACTGCTTTATTTAGAGATTACTTCATGTTGGACTGACGACTGACGTGTAGGTAGCAGAAACTATTGTCTACCGAAAGGGGGAATGGTGCTAGCAACCAGAAGATGAATAAATGTTATAATATATTTTGTCTTCTTTATATCAACCTTATATCAATCTTAAAATATCAACATTCAAAATATATCCGATAATTGAGTCAAATAAGGCCTACAAATTTAATGCACGAAATCATTTGCAATTTCATGTAATTACATAGCAGAGGGGTAAATTCCTTGAAAAACTCTTTTAGTGATTATAAGGGTTTAGAAAGGAGTTAAAGTCAAGGCTTTTATAAGCACGTAAGGGATTGTCGCCAAATTGTGGCTAATTCAATCTATTGATTGGTTGAGAATTACATCATCAAGATTCTGATTGTTTCATGTAGAAGCTTTTTTAATATTTTTTATTTTAAACACTATCCAACTTGGTCTATTAAAGCGCTTTCTAATGATGAATTGCGTGTTTGAACGGCTAAAATAGCCGGAATTTGGCGATTATTACGAAAGAGCTTCCTATCATAGTGGCCCCCGACGGTATTTGCAGGATGGCGGGATAAGCGATATTTTTGGCGGGAAGGCGGGATGGCAGGATCCTGGACTCCCTTTTGGGAGCCACTATCATAAAAGTTCAAAATTAATGTAGCTATTGTTCTTACATTGAACAATCTTTCCAATAAATGGAATACGTTCCTGAATCTTGATAAATCTTTTTCTGGTTTACAAGATAACAACTATTTTTTTAAGGAGTAACTTTAATATTTCCTATTGAATTATTTATACTTTTATCCAAAAGTGAGGACCTCGCCATTTTACGAAGGCAATTTTGTTTTTCGTTTTTCTTTTTCTAAACAACAAAAGGAATCATTATCGTGATTTAATAATATCATAAAGTATTAATTTATAGTGAAATTTCTATTTTGTAAAAGGAATTAAAAATATTCATTCATAATTAAGGCTTTTACTTTTGTCCCTCCCAAAATGCTATCATCACGGAATATGTTGAGAATAATCTGAAAAAGGTTCACTTCACTTCTTTTTATTTGAAAATTATCGTTACTGGGTTTGAATTGACTTTTTAAGTGTCCGACAATTTTGGTTTCTTCTTGCAAATTTTGCATGGAACAAATGGACAAATGTCAATACCTTTTTTACCGATAAGGTATGAGAATCGTTTCACTTTAATTTTCTAATAAGAATTTTATGGACTATCTGATTTTTTCATTTATTTTTTTCATGGATTGGCTCGACCTTCTTGCAAAGTCCAGGATATTCTTGCAAGCGCGCGCTGCTACACGCTGCCAGAAGTTGCCGAGCCCTGTTTAAGACACTGTTCCTACGATCCTTTCCAAATCAATTTCTTTTTCTTTAACCTTTTTTTATTCTAGAAAATAGCTTGCGAGTGCCATGATGACAGATAATTAATAGTCATGGTCAGTTTAGACGGCTCCTAGAAAAATAACAACGTCTACATAAAAAAATAAAAATAAATACAGTTACAAAGTCAAAGTCACAAAAAGAAAAATTCTACAATAAGGTATCTGAAAAAAAAAATATACTGTTTGTGTGAGGTGAGAGGCGAGGGGGCTGGGGGCAGATAAGATAAGGATTTTTCCTAATCATTTTCATCCATTTCCATAGACATTCGCAATGATAGGAACGTGGATGGATCAACATTTAAGGAACGCGTTAAACATTTAGTCGAATTCAACCTACATTTGTTCATTGATTTATTTGATTGAACTACGGGGATCCAGAAGAATTAGTTAATCGGCACTTTTATAGATTGTCAGATTGTAATCGTAGGTCCGAGGGAGACCATGGATGAAAACGCTTAGGGACGGTTCAAAAATTATGGAATATATGCCTGGCAGGTCAGATGATAGGCCACCGACTTTTTTTGAAGGTCTTGTTTATAGGCCACTGACTTTTTT